>JAODUP010000537.1:107500-130000 GCA_025642065.1 Paralvinella palmiformis | reverse complement strand
ATTGGCCTCAAGTTGGTCGTGTGTCCAGTAGCCAATCAGAAGACGGCTGTTTGCTTTTTAGACCACGTGGTGATATTGGGCGGAGTCAGACACTGCTCTGAGCTGTTGTCACTTTAGTCACACTTCACTGATTTAATCGACTCACTCATTCGTAACTGTCAATCAAATCTCGAGTCCGTCTGTGAATGGTTGGCCAACTGGGAAGTAAATTAAACGATGTGTTCTGAGTTGTTTTATTTTACACTCACTCACTCACACACACACGCACACGGGTGCGCGCACACACTAACGAACACGCACACACTAATAAACACACACCCTCACGAACACACACACACACATACAGACAGAGAGGGGGAGGGAGGCAGAGAGAGAGAGAGAGAGAGAGAGAGACTATACCTTATTAAACTAAGTAATTTTATACCGTTTTTGTCATCCAAGAAATAATATAGGTATTCTTGGTAAGTGATGCATTTCTGTGTATGTGTATGAGCGCCCGCTTGGATATGGGTATGTGCACGCCTTTGTGCGCACAGATTTTAGAATAATTTCCATAATATCGTCACCTTCTGTTCACTTCGACTAGCAACAGAGTATCACTTCCTAACCGAACAACGGAGTACAAAACTGGCCACAAAAAGTCAATTATCGTCACCAGGGGGGGTTAATATATTAACGATATAACTTAACAAATGTCACGTTAATGTATTTTGTGTGTGTGTATTTGTGTGTGTGTGTGTGTGTTATAAATGTTTGAACTTAAATATGTATGTATGTATGTATATATGTAGGTAGCTAGGTAGGTAGGTAGGTAGGTAGGTATGTAACTATGTACGTATGTGTTAGTATACAAACATGTCCTAATTGTCAAACGCTTTATCAAATCTACAAATCTACGCTCATTAACTCAAAGACAAACAGCCCCGGGTGACGTCACCCATCACGTCATATCCGTCATGCTGACTTGTTGTACAAATTAGGAGATAGCTGACTTAAAGATGATCACTCAGTAATGACTTGAGATGTCTATAGCTCGTCTTCATTACAATGTTGACAGGTGTAATGACGAGTTTAATGACCGGAGTAATGACTTCTATCAGAGATCTGTTATCATTTAAACCGTTCGTTATATGGTGATACTCTATGGGGTAATGTAGAGTTGTCGATCTCAGTGAAATACCCAAGTACAATAGTCTAAGCACAATACTCTGAGCACAGTACTCTTAGTACAATGCTCTAAGTGCAATACTCTAAGTACAATAGTCTAAGTAAAATAGGCTAAGTACAATACTCTGAGCGCATCCAGTACTCTGAGTACAGTGCTCTAATTGCAATAGTTCAAATACAACATGCTAAGTACCATAGTGTAAAACCAATACAATAAACACGACCGTCTAAAAACAATATTCTAAGTAGAATAATCTAAGTACAATACTCTAAGTACAGCACTTAAAGTAGGCGAAGTGTAACAGGCACGATGCTATTAGTACATAACAAAGGATAGAGGGATGGCGCTATCATATTCTAAGTAAAATATTTTGAATACAGGACTCAGTTCAGTTGTCTCCGTCCAATATTCTAAGTAGAATAGTTAGAACCTAACACTGTAAGATCATCAATTAAAGTATAATAATATAAGTATGTTATTCTAAGTTCCACGTTCTAAGACTATAATCCTGTGTACGATATTGTATTAAGTTGTCAGTAGAGTACTGTCCACATTCTGTAGTGAGTACATGTACTCTGAGTGTGAATAAAATGATGATTTAACTCAGAGAGCCTCCAGGTGTCGGGTCTGTCCATTTGTGACGTTGCCTAATGACATTCCAAGTGTCATTATTGGCACTTAACTGTCACAACAGGGAGCATCTTCATTTGTATCGCTATCTCGTTAACGACATTCCGAAGTAACAATTAGATATACATCTGATATTTATTAGCTTGTTGTTGTTGTTGTTTTGTCTGTCTGTTTGTTTAGATTATTCAAATTTTCGCCAAAGATTGTTCTTTTCACAAAGATTTAATAAAGACCAGCACAAACTAACAACATCCCCCCCCTCTCTATCTCTCTATCTATCTATCTATCTATCTATCTCTCTCTCGCTCTCTCTGTATCTATCTATCTATCTATCTATCTATCCATCTATCTCTATCTCCTTCTCTCTCTCTCTCTCTCTCTCTCTCTCTCTCTTCTCTCTATCTATCTACCTATCTATCTATCTATCTATCTATCTCTCTCCCTCGCTCTCTCTCTCTCTCTTTCTCATCTATCTATCTCTATCTCCTTCTTCTCTCTCTCTCTCTCTCTCTCTCTCTCTCTCTGCTCTGTCTCCTTTCTTGTGTGTTTGTATATATATATATATATATATATATATATATATATATATATATATATATATATATATATATATATAATTTCCATATATATCTCTATGTACTAGTACGAAGCCAAACGTTGATTATATTTGCTCAAGCCGGTTTTACCGATCAAGCCAATGACGATACTAAAAGTGTATGGTGGATTCGAACCTGCGTCATCTGGTATTCCATTTCGTGGTACCCTACGACTAAGCCATCTACTCCGTTGTGTTTCGGTCATTAAGCAACATGTTCTAGATACCACGGAGATACCTGGATCATATTACCATCTCAATAATCGGCAGAAACTATCTGTCGAGATGGTTACAACACGGCTAGACATTAATATAAAGCGTGGTTATTGTGTGTTTAAATGGATAGATAATGTGTCACCTTGTGTCACCGTGTGTCACACTGTGTCAAATAAGGATATCTTCATTATATCGTCCCTATACCTAGACTGTTCGACAGAAAGCGATGGTTTATTTTTTAGCTTCGCCAACATTTATTATCGTTTAAAAGTCGGCATTTGTCCGTGACACGTCACCGATTAATCTTACCAGCACAATGCAGGATATGGTGGAAGCGATAGGCAAATACAATATGGCGGACAACGAAATACAAAATGGGCCTGTAATGTAACACAATACGGATGGTCCGACGGGCGTGTAAGCACGGAAACGTCGCGCAAGCGGGCACGTGTAAGCACACACACACGCACACACACATGCATGCACATGCACACGCATGCACGCATGCACATGCACGCATCTACCCACACACGCACACATACACGCACACATACACACACACACATTCACACACGTACACACACACACACACATATACACGCCTAGTACCGCCTTTGCTCTCTCTGGTCCCCCCATCACGTAACAACATCCACCACGCTCCACATTCCACCATCAATCACCCTTTCACCGGACGAACCTCCCCTCGAAGGCAATTTGTACGGCCAGTGGCTCCCTCCCACGGAGCCTAGGGGCTAGAGCACATTAAGGGTCGCAATGCGCATTACGGCAATTATTGCCGATAGAAAAGTATAGTTAAGGTGACAAATTACGACAGAAAACATTAAAACCTCATTAAAACAAGGCTTTAGACCGACGAGCTTCTGTCGGGAGAGTGGCTTTCTGGCTTCTCCCGGTAGACAACCGTGCCATATGCGCGTCGAACTATAAAATGGCCGTTCTGATAGGTTTTAGATTAAAAGAAATATTATTGCCGTTTGTGGTTCGGCTTTGTTCTGCCTCAGATTGTTGTTCTGCTTCAGATCGTTGTTCTGCCTCAGATCGTTGTTCTGACTCAGATCGTTGTTTTGGCGCGTGGTCGGTTTGAATTAATTCTCGAAGAGTAATGAACTAATTTGTCGAGCGGCGCTGTTATACGGCTGTGACATCCAGAACCTACCTTCCATTGGAGAGAAAAAGATCCATCTTACGGTGACTGTTATAAGAGATTTCCAAAACCACAATTTTAACACACACTGAAAACAAATTACAAGACCAAGAGGAAATTTGAAAAAAAAGAAACTTAATCTTTTGACATTTGAAAGTGTTAGATTAAGGGTTTCGTGGACTAGCCAGATTAAGGACGTCAACATGTTAAATATGATGGTGTTAGATCAAGTAATAAGTTAGTAATGTTTGACCTTCGACAATAATCCATCTGATTTTTTCTGTTCAAAGGGACAGCCGCCATCAGAAATTATTTCTTAGATATGTAATGCTTAAAATCCAAATTACTGGAGGGCCACTATTACGGCTGCACAGGAAACTAGATTGGAAGCTGGGAAGGAGAAAACTCAAATGCGCTGACGTCACATGAGCGCTCTCTAGACTGACCCGGATTATAGTTTCTGCGCCATTTTGAATCATCTTCCTCTTGTCAGGTTCCTTCTGGCTCAGACTGATATGGTTGTATGTTATTGATGACGTAATTTTAACAAGATAATGCCGTTTAGTTCTGAATAATTCTTTGCCCACACTTGTTTACATGCCTTTGTACGGACTCTACAAACTTCCGGTCAAACTGCTGCGTTCAAGTGACGTCATTCAAAATGGCAGCGCCCACAGGCCATTAAATCAGCATTTTGAACTGGATTATTTAATATGTGGGTGATGGTTTACAAATTTTGACATTTTTATGATATTTGTGAGTATAGCTGTATTAGTCCTGAAAATTTGAAATGAAAGTGGACTATTCCTTTAAAAACAGGGATCGGACTACCAGAAAGTCGTCCGGACGCATGTGATCAAGATTTCGTTACTTCCCGCCGTTTAATCGGCGCCCTTTGATTGTGGAGTTGAAAAACGCACATGAACTCTCTTTATTGGCTTCCTTTACAATATCGCATCATTTTCAACCTCTGCACTATTATCTATGAAACTCTTTCTTCTGGAGAACCTTCGTATCTATTTTCCATGCTTTCCAGTGTCTAAAAACATCTAGTGTCTAAAACATCTAGTATCTAAAACTATCCAGTGTCCAAAACTATCCAGTGTCTAAAACATCCAGTGTCTAAAACATCCAGTGTCTAAAACATCCAGTTTCTATAAACAACTAGTGTCTAAAAACATCCAGTGTCTAACACTATCGAGTGTCTAAAACATCCAGTGTCTAAAACTATCGAGTGTCTAAAACATATAGTGTTTAAAAACATCCAGTGTCTAAAAACATCTAGTGTCCAAAACTATCCAGTGTCTAAAGCATCCAGTGTCTAAAACATCTAGTGTCTAAAAACACCGAGTGTCTAAAAACATCCAGTGTCTAATACATCCAGTGTCCAAAACTATCCAGTGTCTAAAACTATCCAGGGTCTAAAAGATCCAGTGTCTAAAACATCCAGTGTCTAAAACATCCAGTGTCTAAAAACATCCAGTGTCTAAAAGCATCTAGTTTCTAAAACATCCAATGTCTAAAAACATCCAGTATCTAAAATATACAGTGTCTAAAACATCCACTGGCTAAAAACAACCAGGGTCTAAAAACATCCCGTGACTAAAAGCATTCTTTGTAGAAGAAGCACTAATTTCAGTAATCCGTAGTGCCGCTTGCATAGTAACAGATATACAAAGCTATTATCACGTCCACATTTGTTGTCCAGTGATTTTCCTGAAAACTTGTAGCAATTTATATCCCATTGAATGTGAAAACTTGTGTCTGAACCTGATGATGATTGCTGATTGATGTTTCGCGGCCACATTTGTGCACGTGGTAGGCTAAATGGGCCGAGCGACCTACAACGGTAATGAAGCGAAGTCGAAGATGAAACACCCTTCAGGTATGCTCACGCCGAGATTCGAACCCAGTTGGTAGTGATCTGTGATCCAACGCCCGACTAGTTATACCACGGTGGCGACCTCTTATGTGAACCCTTGTCTATCCAAAATTCCTCCCGTCAAATATGAGAGTACGTACTTGCGTCTAATATGAGAGTACGTACTTGTGTCTAATATGAGAGTACGTACTTGTGTCTAATATGATAGTACGTACTTGTGTCTAATATGATAGTACGTACTTGTGTCTAATGTGATAGTACGTACTTGTGTCTAATATGATAGTACGTACTTGTGTCTAATATGATAGTACGTACTTGTGTCTAATGCGATAGTACGTACTTGTGTCTAATATGATAGTACGTACTTGTGTCTAATATGATAGTACGTACTTGTGTCTAATGTGATAGTACGTACTTGTGTCTAATATGATAGTACTACTTGTGTCTAATGTGATAGTACGTACTTGTGTCTAATATGATAGTACGTACTTGTGTCTAATGTGATAGTACGTACTTTTGTCTAATATGATAGTACGTACTTGTGTCTAATATGATAGTACATACTTGTGTCTCTGCTCATATCATATGATAATTATAGGGTTTACTGTAAAAGGCACGCCTTGTACAACTTATACCGGGAAATAATATTGATTATTTAGTTTTAGATCAATCCTACTGGGGCATCGCTGTACAATTCCCATTAAACATACATTTAAGCACACACGCGTGCGCACGCACATACAATTGCGCATACGAGACACATGCACTTGATAAAGGTTTCTTATAACCGAAACTAGTCGTGCTATTTTGGGCTGAGTGAAAATACTATTATTTCTGTTATTGTCGGAGGTATTAGAATTATTATCATAATAGATATTATATGTACTGATATATATGCTTTATTTCCTGTTATAGCTGCGTTATATATGTACTAATATATAAAATTTGTTTTCTATTTAGGTAGTAGTCGTTTGATCATAATTCTGTAAGAATTATAAACATCACGAAAACCTGAGCCCACGCCTTTATTATATGTAACATAAAACACACACACACACACCAATACACACACACACATATTTATACACACGCACACGCACACACACACGTACACGCACACACACACACATATATATATATATATATATATATATATATATATATTGTGTGTGTGTGTGTGTGTGTGTGTGTAATATGCTTATTCCAAACCAAATGGTATTTACATATCGGTTTGATTCGTGACTTTATGATGAAAAACGATTCTCAAATCTGATTATGGTTGATAACAGTCGGACCGTTATGATAAACCGATAGTCACCTACCCGGGTACGTAATGCCAAATAAAAACATAACATCGCAACTTGACTGAGTGTATGAGTGAGTGAGTGAGTTAGTGAGTGAGTGAGTGAATAAGAGGGTCAAACAATGTTTAACCACTATTAATTAATATTAATGCCATTTAATGTTTTATCAGATGAGTGATTTAGTGAGTGAGTGAGTGAGTGAGTGAGTGAGTGAGTGAGTGAGTGGTGGTGAGTGAGTGAGTGAGTGGTGAGTGAGTGAGTGAGTGAGTGAGTGGTGAGTGAGTGAGTGAGTGAGTGAGTGAGTGAGTGAGTGAGTGAGTGAGTGAGTGAGTGAGTGACACTTCGCCATGAAATTGTTCTTCAGTATAGCTTCATTTTAATTGCCTCATATATATGTAAAATACAATAATGACTTAGTACACCGTCAGTTATGTATACATATATATGTACATATATAAATATATCAAAATACATACATGAGTACATGTATCCTAACACGCGCACGCAGGCACGCATACGCACACACAGGGGGAGAGAAAAAGAGAGAGACACCCCTAACCCCCCCCCCCTCTCTCCCCATATTCACTTTTTACCCAACTTGACCACTAAAAGGATCATCCACGGACCACAATAATGATGTCTTAACTCACCAAACGCACATCAACAAGGTCACTTAGGTACAAACTAATCAGCAAATACCAGGTGTGCTTAGAACATCCCTCTCTTATACCACATCTGTTTAATAACTAATGGCATTAGTTTATCTGTCTGTCCGTCCGTCCGTTCGTCGACACGATCCATCTCACCCCACTCCACCCCAGCGCCTCCCATGTTACCTGTCTGTATCTTCCACACGACAAATAGATGATCAGTTTTACCTGGAGGGAGCTCTCTATGATAGTAATGGAGAAGTAACGCTGTATGATTGACATACGCCATTAGGAACAGTGATGACGTCCGCCGGATGTTGACACGCTGAGAAATGGCGCTTTGTATAAGTGTGTTTCCATGGTAACCAAGTCTGGCGTCACGTCGTGGATCTATACGTTTCGTGTCACAGCTTGACCGCTGTAGAGGGATACCTTGTTAATACGGACACCATTGGCGGATGTTGTTTCCCAGTTGGGTGAGTTGTGGGTATAGTTTGTATGTGTTGGTGGCTCTCTCTCTCTCTCTCTCTCTCTCTCTCTCTCTCTCTCTCTCTATCTTATCTATCTATCTATCTATCTATCTATCTTTTTGTCTCCCCCTCCTCTCTCTCATTGTCTCCCCTCATCCCCCCTCTCTGTCTGTCTGTCTGTCTGTATGTCGGTCTCTATCGCTTTCTCTCTCTCTTTCACTCTCCCTCTCTTTCTCTCTCCACTCCTTCCCCTCTCTCTCAATCGTTTTCACACACACACAGACACACACACACACACCTCTCTCTCTCTCTGTGTATTTGGATATATATATATATATATATATATATATATATATATATATATATATATATATATATGTGTGTGTATGTGTGTGCGCGTGTGCGTGCGTGTGTTTGTATAGTCTGTCTTCGGGGATATGTTTATAATACGCAAATAATAATGAACACAATAACAACGACAAAAACTATTGCTATCATTACTATCGATACTACTACTACTACTACGACTACTATTACTACTACGACTACTATTACTACTTCTACTACTACTACTACTACAGTTAATATTATTAAAACACTAGTTCAAAATGTCATCATTATCATCATCATCATCATCCTAATCATCATTGGTACTATGATTAGTACTATCAATTTTCACTAAACAAAATAAAACTAGAACATAACAGTAGACTGTAGATACAGTTACCCTGTGGTGGCGCCACAGTCGTCCCTCCACTTTATCGCCCATTTGATACACGACTACCAAAGAGACAACATACTGTGTAGGTGTCTCCCTTATAACATGTAGAGGACTTAACACATGAAAGGCCTGACTTCTGTCAGGCTTAACATTTAGAAGGTTTAAAAGGCGAAATGTTGAACATGTAAAAGGAGTAAACATTAGAGAGAAGTGTAAAAGGAAAATGGCTTATTTGTCACACGAGTTGTGGGTAAGTAATATTTAATATATGTTCTTGTAAATAACACGACGTGTCGTGTGTGTGTGCGTGTGCGTGCGTGTGTGCGCGCGTGCGTGTGCGCGCCTACTATCGTTACTACATAAAACTGGTTTAACTTATTTACCGTTATTGGGATATAGGTGTGTCTGAGGACACTCGAAGACACCTGATGACACTTGACGACATTTGATGATACTCTGATGAGGCTTAGAGCTCGTAGGGTATCTTGTTACTTGTCAGTATCCGTCGCTGACATTATTTATTGACACATGTCACTTAGCTTCACTTTACGTCACCGGAAGTCCGTCCGCCAATGTTTTGTCTGTGTCATCAATAAATAAATAAATCTACGGCGTGTGAAGATCTCCAGGTCGTTAGTTCGAATCCCAGTGCCACCTGTGTCTGTAGAGTGTTTCATCTAATCATTTCATTTTCGGCCATTTGTCTCATGTGTGACAAGGACCGAGGCTAAACAAACCACTCACTCACTCACTCGTGTACGCACGTACGCACCCACTCGCTCGCTCGTTCGCTCGCTCGTGCGCGCGCGCACGTACGTACTCACTCTTACTAACAATCAGAATCACATAGTTCAAGTCACAGAACCAGCCACAGTCACACAATCACAGATACACAATCACAGACACTTAATCACAGACACTCAATCACATACACACAATCAGAATCACATAATCTAAAGCACAGAATCAGAGTCACAGAGCCACCCAATCACATAATCACAGTCACACAATCACAGACACACAATCACAGACACTCAATCACATACACACAATCAGAATCACATAATCTAAACCACAGAACCAGAGTCACAGAGCCACCCAATCACATAATCACAGTCACACAATCACAGACACACAATCACAGACACACAATAACATATACACAATCAGAATCACATAATCTAAACAACAGAACCAGAGTCACAGAGCCACCCAATCACACAATCACAGCCACACAATCACAGCCACACAATCACAGCCACACAATCAGAATCACATAACAACACTATATATATATATATATATATATATATATATATATATATTACAGTCCCTAACATATCGATGTTCTAGCTGATGTAAAGCCTCAAGCTAGGACAAGGAAACTCGATAATATTACTTCTGATTGGTATTATCAATCAATCAACCAATCAATTACACACACACACACATGCACACGCGCGCGCACTCACACACACACATACACACACATATATACACGGAGAGAGAGAGAGAGAGAGAGAGAGAGAGACAGATACAACCCCCCCACCCAAGTCACACAATACCTTCCACAAGCCTTGAATAGCTACAGGCCAAGTTGTTGTCATATATAAACACAACATTACACAAAAGCTTGACAAGTGCCATGTTCCAGGTATTGTGAACTGAGCTAACAAAGTTTGTTATCTCTGATAATAACAAACTGACACACACACACACACACACACACACACGCTCTCTCTCTCTCTCTCTCTCTCTAGCCTCTCACCTATGACACATAGTAGAAGACGATAAATGGACAATTTGTGGAAAATGTTAAAACGAAGTATTCGTTGTTTGTTGGTGACAAAACTAGGAGACGAACACTCATTATGAGGTAAGTGCTGGAATGACAGGGAGGAATTATATATATATATTTACATTGTCTTGGTGTATATATATATATATATATATATATATATATATATATATAAGAGAGAGAGAGAGAGAGAGAGAGAGGGGGGGACCTTGTAAAATAGTCTTAGGATTCTAATATCAAATAATCATGTGTTGTAGAGCTTCGTATTGTGATGTAGAGCTTCGTACTGTGATGTAGAGCTTCGTATTGTGATGTGGAGCTTCGTTTGGTGACTTACAACATAGTTCTCCAACGTATGGCTCGCCGATCAAATCCAAGCCCACCACCCCCAAAGACCCCCCCCCCAATAGTGATATTCCACCCACCAACTTATTTATATTCCGGTATATAATTTGACGTCAACCCAAGGTCATGATCTATTGTTGTCAAAGCAGCTAGAGGCTTCCTGGTAATAAACGTTCCTCGTTCCCGATATCTGAAGACGACGCATCTTGGAGACGTCTATTTCTGTTCCTGGATTTTCTCCGGGCATCAGATATCACGTGACGTCTAATCTCTGGCTGTTCAAATGTATTAATTTTTAGATTGAACTGGGTCCATCTAATTATAACTCTACCTACTTTTGCGCTAATTTATTAAAATGATAGACGATAATCTCCAAAATTTAATAACCAGGAATTCCAGTCAGAAGTAGTAAGTTCCGCCAGATATAGACAGATACAGGTAATGCTATTTTTCTCTCCCCCCGATCTGAAGGTAGATAGGTAGGTATAGGGTCGAAAATGAGGATTATCGGGGATGATGTACCCCCCCCCCTCACTGTCATCTGTTACGTGGATGTTGTTATAATTTATCGATAAAAATTATTCCCACTATCTTAATCTGAATGTCGATCATGACAACATCCCCCCCCCATTCCTATCTACCGTCTTCATGTCCATAAATGTTGAAATACATATATAGATGTGTGCGTGTGTGCGTGCGTGTGCGTGCGTGCGTGCGCGCGCGCGTATACATGTCTAAGTATGTATGTATCTAGGTCAGCATGTGCACGTGTTTGAATAAAAGTGAAATGAAAAGTCATGGTTAGTATTGGATATTATTTGACTACAATAAGCAATAACAACACAACAACAACAACCACAACAATAACAACAACGACAATAACGACATTAACGATAATGACACCAACGACAAGCACAACAACTACAACAACAACAACAACAACAACATTAGATGATTGACAGACAGTTGTTAGGTTTTTATATCATCATCGGCGACCAATTAACGCCGTATCTTCTTCTGACATCTTTGCTGATTAACCATCATCATCAGCTTTATGTTAATTAGCGCACAATTAATATGTTGATGGTCGTCATTCACAGTCCGTCTTCTCCTCTACACGACAATAGGTAACTCATCCGAGTCAGCCAGGTACTAATCGAGTCAACGGTTCCAGGTGATACGTCAATTATGGGAGCAGGATGAGCCTAAAGGCTCCGATATACTGACGAAAAGACCTCTAGGCGGATCACCAGGGTCAACCCGGGTGACATCCCCATCGCTCTCCACGGGATATCAACCGCTGGTAGCCCGGATGTTACGGAGGCCGAGAGGACGTAACCCGCACAATAGACGGTGACCGTAGCCGCGATGTCGTATCATTTCAACGGGAGGATACTTAAAATGACACCGGACCTGCCATCTCACCTGCACTCCAATCAGCCGACGTGAACGATGAAGCTCGAGCGGACGCCCGGCGGAGATGGCGCCACGGATACACCGCTGAGGTTTGGTGGCGCCGCTTCCGGGTACGACACGGACGATGGCGGACTGCCCCCGTCCGTTGCTCAGGTGTCCAGAGAGATCCTGAAGAGGTACTCGCACACGAAGAGAGTCGGCAACTACTTCCTGGGAAGGACGGTCGGCGAAGGCTCCTTCGCTAAGGTGAAGGAGGGATTGCACCTTCTGACCGGAGAGAAGGTAAGTACGATGGATGAATCCGGATTAAATTCGAGAATGGATTTGGAATAATCAAACGGTTGACGTGTAATATTTCTGTCCTTTATTTGCCGGTGACTGGGGACGCATTTGTGCCAAAAGTAGACAGAAATGGGATAAAACATTGAGAAACACTTCACGAAGATGGAACTTGACAAATCAGGAACTTACCAATGTAACACGCGATATCCAGATTTCTCTGAGTCTACTTACAGATAACGAATAATCGTTTGTCACGCAATCATTTATAATAATGATGTTTTTGTAACAATGAATCTTCTGACGATTGATGTAAAACCTGAATATTTTAGGATAGTGTTTATAAACATCTAACGATTATTTAACAGGGTTCCCTAATTTATTTTAGCATCTTGGGAGACAGAGTTTTGTGACCTCTTTTTATGATTAATGGCCACGTCAGTTGTTCGCAAATACCGAATTTGTTGTTGAATTTCCCGTTATAAGGCTAAAGTTTTCACTTGTTAGTCAATAGATCATACAAATATGGATATTCTCGGTTCTGACTTGCTGATGGCGGAAGACAAACGGACCGAACAATCTCTGTAGGCGGTGAAATGAAGCGGAAGTTGAAACACCCTTCAGACGTAGCTCGATCGAGGTCCGAACCCATTCGTTAGAGGTGCGCGGCCCAATCGCGCTGCTTTTCATGCTATGGAGATTGATAAATATTATTAATAAAAATGTTAATTGTATAAAGCCTCTTTACTAATTGGAGCTGTTCAAGGAAATTGTGCAACAACAACAACAACACCACCACCAACAATAAACTCCTCCCCCCGCCATATGAGGTACTTGAGACGTATTAATGGTTGAATATTAATTCTCATAACAGGGAGTGTTAATTAAAGAGTAATCTTTAATCAATGAAGATTATTCACCTTTTATCTTCATCGCTCATCTGTTCCACGTAAACGTATATCATAGTTGTATGTAAGCAGAATATCTGAGATTTCTCGATAGGTTTATAATGGGCAAGATCTGAAGCAGACATTCAAGTGTACTGTCACCGATAGAATGTAATGTGTCCATAAAATGTTAAAATGAATGTGCTGTTATATTTGCGAATATAGAGGCAGAAGAACATTTTGGCTATTTCGTCACTATATCTTTTACAAATCGGGCATTTAATCGTAATATGCCCGTAAATACAAGCACAGTCTTAGTGTTGCAGTACGCGTGGGGGGGTCAGAATATTGGGATAGATCCGCTCAAAGTTTGGGAAGTCATTGACAAATATTCACTCGTTCCCTTTTGATCCCAGGTCGCCGTGAAATGCATCGACAAAAAGAAGGCGAAAGAAGACTTCTACGTCAGAAAGAACATGCGCAGAGAGGGCAAACTGCTGCAGCTGGTACGTCATGATCACGTGATCAAACTGTACGAAATCATGGAGACAGAGAACAGTTACTATTTGGTGACAGAATTATGTCAAGGAGGTGACCTCATGGATTACATCTGTGCCAAGAAGAAACTCGATGAGGAGGAAACGAAACGCTTCATTAAACAAATCATATCCGCGGTTTACTACCTCCATAGGGCTGGAATACTACACAGGTAGGCTTATATCGTGTAATAAAGGGTGCTTCTCTCTCTCTCTCTCTCTATATATATATATATATATATATATATATATAATTATGACATAGGATAAAATAGGATGACATCTTGTGGTTTAGATATAGGTTAAAGTAAAGGTTTATATAAAGTAAGGTCACAAAGTAAGGGTAAGGTGACAGGAAGTGGTCTATATAGGATAAGTAAGTGAGTGAGTGAGTGAGTGAGTGGGTGTGAGTGAGTGAGTGAGTGAGTAACCTAATGACGTATGGGTTCTATTTTAAAACTCAGAAGCCGCAGAGACGTTTCTTTTGTGACTGATATCGAATTCAAAAGTAACTAAATGCTACCCTTTTCTTACTTTCCCTGACACAGATTAAGGACGGACTTATTACTGACTTCGACAAATATTTGGCAGTCGTCCAAGATCTGTTGCTATCGACGATTTTGAACTAACACTTGATAACTCTTATCTCTGGTATGATACCACGGTTTTGCTAAATATCTGCGTCCGTGTACCTGATGTGTCTAGTTACCTCAATTATCTATAAACCTCACATCTATGTAGATATCTCAAATACGTCAATGTACTAAATATATCTATATCTCAGAGCTACATAATCTGATATGTCTGTGACCTCACATATATCAATACAATTTGTACATTTATCGTATATATATATATATATATATATATATATATATATTCTGTCTGATATCTAACATATCTATATAATCATATCTCTCTCTCATTAGGTATCGCCATATACCATAAATTCTCTACAAACCAGTACATTGCTATCTATTAACAAACAAATCTGTACAAACATTCCTCTATTATCGTCATATGTCAATATTGGTTTATCTAACGTCATCCTGTCAAGTGACAGTCTGTCTGTCTGTGTGTCTGTCTGAACACATTAAAATCAACACAAATCTGCTGACATATAGCTCTTACCTATAGCTATTTATGACAGGGGTGGTGGGATAATTGTACGGGGTGGGGGTGAAAAGATCCCCCCTGTTGGTGTTTGTTAGGGTGGGGTACCTCAATGAGTATATATGTTAACTATCTGTGAAGAGTTACAGGAATATCAACGCCTAAGTCACATAATATTAGGTAGTTGGGTGGTAGCTGGCTGACGTTACAGTGGGAAGGGGCCCGTATCGGGAGCGGATCCCGGTCAGGAGCAGACCTGGATGATGTAATGGAAATAATCCGTCCCATTTATGTGTAATTTGGTAGAAAATTAAGACCAACCACCACCACACTGTGTATTGTGTTAAAACGGGGCTTCCCCCACACCCCCCACCCCCCCCCGCCCCGTTAGATCCGCTCTATTATATGGCGTTATCGCTGTGAGCTGTCAGTATTCACACCAGCACTGGTCTGTCCGGGTGTAGATGGGGGGGTGGGTTGGTGTTAGTGTGCTGCTACCTAGTGGACAGGTGGAGAATTATTAATGATCTATGATGGAGAGGCGATGTTAGTAATTAATTAACCTGGTCACGTGATACTAATAGTTAATGTTTTATTCTACGTGTACTGACCCCTCGGAGAATGTTCTCACTTGTTATAACAGGCTAAAATTGTCCTCTACATACAAACATACTGATGTAGAGTGTTTTATATAGGAATTTCTTCACCTGCGTGCACACATTAATATTTCAGGAATATTTTAACAAACAAAAAGACAAAATTACAAATGTATATAATATTTTACACACACATATGCTTATAGAATCTCATACATACATGCACACATACAAACACTAGGATGCTTGTATGACTCGCATACACAGCCACGCATACGCAAACTTAGAAATGGTGAGACAAATAAATGAAAAAAATATATACTTATATAGATTTGCGGGCCTGCATGCGTGCATGCGTGCCTGCGTGCGTGAGAGGATAGAGCTTTAACTAAGACCAAGTGCCCTCTTATCACGGAACTCGTCATATATTGACATCGATGTAGCCATGTTGCTGATTGTCAAGATGTTTGTATTTTACGATGTATACGGTTGTTGTCATAGTCTAGTACTCCTCCCCCCAGACAAACATCTCTCTACAGCGGGGATTAACATAATATATGAGTCACTTGAGTCAGATTAGCATAACCCAGTCTATATAAGATCTTGACTATATACTTATACATGTATACCGTAACTTATAGTTAATTATCGAACTAGACACCACCCAAAACCTACCCGTTCAACCACCCACAGATAGTAAAACCCATCATCAGGACCACCTTTCTTAAATGTCGTTATTGATATATTGTTTCATGATTGATTTAGGCATTATTGAATTATTATTATTATTATTATTATTATTATTATTGTTGTTATTGTATGTTGTTACTGTTGTGATCTTTGACGTCGTTATCGTATATGGCATCCAATTTCTAGAAAACCAGAAGTTCTAATCGCATTGCCATAAAACATTAGTTAAGCGTGATATGTTGTATCATTTATAACCATCCGCCTGAAAACTGTACATTGCCGCACCAATTTACCCTCCTGGGAAGTATACAGTTCACATCAAAGTTCCCTGGATTACCATAGAGCAGGTCATCGGTAGCAGACTCTGCGTATTCACCTGGGTCCACGTTTTAAAGCCCCATCAGGCCTAATATCTACCATACCAGCTATACCTGATATGATCATTATGGAGTTTGGGGGTTATTTGTGACAAACAAGACTAAACCAAGTCATGACTGTTATATTATAGACGGGAAAGACGATTCTATTCCCCCTGACTACCGATGAAGTAAATTATATACGTCGAATGCTATCATATATAATACACCAACCAACTAAACGAGCTGAGTCGGGCGCCTCCGTGGTATAGCGGTAGCGTGCTGGACCAACAGATCACTACCACCCGTGTTCGAATCCCGGCGTGGGCATATCTGAAGGTTGTTTCGTCTTTCACTCCGTCTCATTACCTTTGGAAGTCGCTCGGCCTATTTAGTCTACCTTGTGCACAGAAGTGGCCGTAAAACATCAATCATCACCAACGAGCTGGGTCAGATGACACTGCGCGAGACAGCATTCCTGTTCCGGAGTCAGTATGACTGATGTTGGATTAAGAACGTTCTTCGTCTGTTATGGAGGCGTGGGTTCGAATCCCACCGCTGCCACCAATTGTTGTAAAGTGCATAGCTATTCAGCCGCACATCAAAACACATGACTTAATGCGAACATTTATATTGTCCAACACACGCACAATAGTTGACTTATTCCCACAACCTCCAGGTTGCGGTCACATGATCATCATTATATACCCATTCCCGCTATATGAGAGGGTGATATACTGCCCCATATTGCAATATGCATAACTTCATAGCACCATTTATAGACAGAAATTCGTTGTCCGAACATCTTAAAGGGATAAACAACACTTCTCGACAGCCGCATTTTAACCGTTGTGACTGCAACTTGCAGTCACAATATACATATACGAGCCAAATAAGCTCAATACTGTATCGGTGTTCGACATCCGAGACGACATTCCCGTAACTAAGTCGATCTAAACTGAACTTGAGGAGTTCGTTAATACCCACAACAGTCATTATAAATACAGGATGAATCAATCCCAGAGAGTGAAAAAAAGAGGACACACGCTTCTAAATAGATTCATGCATAAGCCTATTTTCTGAATATTCTTAACCGTTACATTAACTATATTTGAATGCTATTGTGTTTTAGTATCTGTGATTTGTTGCTACTTCAATTATTATATAATATTATGACGGCAGATGGCTACACTTGCAGTTTTAATTTTGATTTTGAATATGTTTTTTTTTAATTTTAGAGACTTAAAGGTTGAAAATCTTCTTTTGGACGAAAACAAAGATATTAAGATCATAGGTAATGTGTGTGTGTGTGTGTGTTGTATATATATATATATATATATATATATATATATATATATATATATATATATATATATATATATATGGGGGGCGTGTGTGCGCGCCCTTTCTGATAACATCTGATCAGTTGCTAACAAATTCCGGGCCACCAATAATCTCCAACAAACACCTCCTCGTATTGCAAAATGAGAACATCATGCTTATTATTAGAAAACAACCCATTAAAACCAGTTGTATGGATGTTTATGACAATTGCTGTGGATGTTTATGGCAGCTGTTGCTCTAGCCATCAGCTCATCCGATGCGTTTTATGCCAGCCTCCAATGGGCCACCCAATGTCGTCTATAGACCTCCGTAGAGTGGAATTGGTCTAATTAAGGCGCTTCTCGCACTTGGAATCTTTTTGCGGACATCACACATGCGTTGCCGAGAATATGGCGATAATGAGAGCTCTCATTTTACCTCGTTATTAGCCTCGCCACGGTACAACCGATGTCAATCTCAGCCATTTAGCAACGTCTCGTGTTCCAATAACAGTATTACCGTGCTAACCGACCGTCTCGCTATTTCGTATCTTTTCGTATTCCGACCATCCCTTATTCCGACCATATCTTTTTCCGACCGTGCGCTAATACGGTCATATCAATATTCTCATGGTGTGATCCTGCCCAATCAGTTAGCGTATTATCGAGTTTTACCGGTGCCAGTAATTTCTCTTCCCCGTCGTATTATTATTCCCGCAGATTTTGGACTGAGCAACGCAGTGCGTGTCAGCCACGCGACAGATGGCAGCACCAGCGAAGAGTACTGCGTCACGCAGTGCGGCAGTCCTGCGTACGCCGCTCCCGAGTTGCTAGGCAACAAAAAGTATAGCCACAAAGTAGACATTTGGAGCATGTAAGTCAAACCCTGTTATAAGTAGTCTCCGTTTTATTGCTGGTCTTCATCTTTATAAAGGAAACTGTAAATAAAGTCCTGTCGGCTTCTTGTGGGGTCACGTGGACAAGAGAAAACACGGCTTCTTTGTAATATCCATCCGCATTCAGCATCCCTTTAGTCAATATTTGTAGAAACGCGTACTTCTATAGTGTGCCACGGCTGGGATAAATGGCAGGTAATGCTGACACGACAGCAGGAAAATAGAATCGCTCATCCCCCCCCATCACACACACAGACACACACACACGCACGCACGCACGCACGCACATACACCAAGCGGTTTCTCTCGTAGCCCTGTATTACTCCAAAACTCCGGGTTCATATCATATCATTATTACATGTGACTGTGGGAAGTATCATCTGAACTTCCCCTTTCCGTAAGGACAGGGCCCTCGTCTATAGAACTCGGCTGTGATCGGCGCCGAATCTTAGCAAGCGCTGACTCACTGACTCACCCAATAACTCGCTCTCTATAATCCCGGCTATTCAAATATTTCTTATTCTATAAAAATATTTGATTATTACGTTAATTATCCGATTATCTCATTCCCGTATTCATTATCATGATTATTTTATGTCTACGGTTTTATGACGAAAACTGATCACAGTGCCACCTATCGTTTGTTACGAGAGGTTAACTCGAGTTGATCACTAATCCGGCCGTTTCGGTCGCACGATCTCGGAATCTCGGAATCCGAACATGTAAAATATGATGCCGTTTTACGTCTATTTGTGTGTCCTGAATGGGCCGAGCACTTCCAAAGGTAATGAGGTGATGTGAAAGTTGAAACACCCTTCTGACATAGCCCGGCCGGGTTTTTGAACCTAGAACCTATAGATATCTAACCAACCGCGCTACTAGTCAGGCCATCGAGGCGCTGGCAATATTCTTATTAAGATGCCAAAATACCGCATCTTCATTCTGTTGATTGTATCTAGATCAAAGTTTAATATGGTTATCGTATATAATAACTAGAAATAACTGACAAAAGCTTAGTTCTGTAATCTAGTAATGTTTGATTCT
This sequence comes from Paralvinella palmiformis, assembly GCA_025642065.1. Taxonomy (NCBI): domain Eukaryota; kingdom Metazoa; phylum Annelida; class Polychaeta; order Terebellida; family Alvinellidae; genus Paralvinella; species Paralvinella palmiformis. The sequence continues at coordinate 109,921 of JAODUP010000537.1, read as the reverse complement.
GCTTACTCGCTATTCACTTATTGTGTACTCGCTGGTTGAAAGAGAGATATATAAATATAGGGAGAGAGAGAGAGAGAGAGAGAGGTTTTTTGTTGTTGTTTGTGGCCGTTTTTGTTAACATAAGAGGTTAACAATCTCAACGAGTAAATGGATCGAATTGAAAGATGAAACATCCTGCAGATATACCCGAGGCACCTTCGTGGTCTAGCTGATAGCGCATTGGGTCACATATCACTACTACCTGAGTTCGAATCTCCGTGTGGGCATATCTGAGGGTGTTTCATCTTTGACTTCGATTGATTACCTTCGGAGGTCGCCCGGCCCAATTAGCCTACAATGTGCACAAAAGTGGCCGCAAGACAGCAATCATCATCACTCAGATATACCTGAGTCAATATTCAACCCCGACTACGGCTATTCTTACTAGTGATGTGTTAACACGTGATAAGTATTACTTGTGCATAAGGCGAAATAAAACAAAATGGGATTAATTAGTCGTAATCCGGAAAGTAACATTCTTGCAATAACAGAACTTTGCTTGAACTGGGAGTAAATTATATAAAACAAAACTGCTCCAGAGGCATCCCACAAACACAGGCGTAAATCGGATTCGAACCCACAACCTGGAGGTTTGCAACGCAGCGCTCTACCTACTGCGCCTTTGGAGTGTCAAGTTATTGTTATTTAAGAAGACAATGCTGGCACGATGTTATTATGTTAGACAAACAACTCATTATTACTGATTCTGTTTCTATTATAGCCAGGATCTATATGTCGATATATGTGTCCCTTTTTATCAATCATACATCGATCTGGTTCTGAGACAAACGGCTTTGATTGAGGTAAACATGGAATATATATATATATATATATATATATATATATATATATATGTTTATGTGTGTGTGTGTGTGTGTGTGTGTGTGTATGTGTGTATGTGTGTGTGTGTGTGTTCAAATCTTTATATTCTGTACTCATGTCTCACCTGTCTTATAATAAGGTTTACTCAATGTGGGTTGAGGGTCTATAATTAGATAATCATGTCTCTTTATCGGTAGAAGCGGCTACTTACTTTCTTACTCATTCATTCACTCACTCTCTTACTCACTCACTCACTCACACCGGTAGGAGGTACATCATTCAGATATATGTCTACCTTCTCATCTTTTCGTTCATCATGGTGTCCGACTTGATGTCGGTTATTCTCGCGTTTTAGGCGCCATGTGTAAGTAATGACGCTGCTCTAATTAAAGAAGTGACCTGTAACAGGTGAACTATACAAATGATCGGCCAAACATCACGTAATACTTGACTTTATTCTGGTAAATTATGAAAGATAGAATGAGGATTAATTAGTAAAATTTGCTGATTATTTATTCTCTCTCTCTCTCTCTCTCTCTCTCTCTCTCTCTCTCTCTATATATATATATATATATATATATATATATATATATATATATATATATCTACTATATATATATATATATATATATATATATATATATATATATATATATGATGTAGATATGAGTCTATCTATCTATCTATCTATCATCTATCTATCTATCTCGATTATATATATATATATATATATATATATATATATATATATATATATATGAGTATATACAAAACAGTGATAATATCAAATATATTTTCTATTACATGCAAGACGACGTACACGTGACTCAGGTGTGTCAGTTAGTGATCTATTTCCAAGATAATAAAACACGTACGGCGTACCATAGATCCCTGCCCCAAAGAACGCACTTTCAGTATGGGAAGCCCTTTGCGGTTTTATTCCCCGTCAATGGCTTAGGCCAGCCTATAGCCCCGAGCGAGCCAACATCTGACGTTAGCGGCTGACTTCTCAGATATCGCCGTATTCTGATATTATATTTAATAACCGCATGATAATAAATCTCATTACAATACATTAAAGTACGCCATAGGGTTAGCTAGCTGTGATAAAAGTACACCAGCCTGGCGCATACAAAACCTGGACAGGAGCGAACGCAACTCGACGAATACAAACTTGGGGTGTGTTAAGAGTTAAATGCTGGTTTGTTGGTGTTGTTGTTTTGTTGTTCTAGTTGTTGTTTTTGTTGTTGTTGTCGAACCATATTGATCTATTTAGTGCAATAATAATTACTGTATTGTGCTTATTTTAACCGTACAGTAAGTATCATAGTATAGTTCATTACGACTGACGATCTATACATCTCTTCTTTATTACTACTCAGGTGCACACGCACTCACTGACACATGCAACCACGCACACACGCACACGCACGCGCACACACACGCGCACGCATGCTCGGGCGCAAGATTAAATATAGTTGAATCAGTAGAAAAAAAACCTTCTTATTTAGGAAATCGTATGTTATAATAATAATACTTGACATTTATATAGCGCCCTAC
>JAODUP010000537.1:87500-100000 GCA_025642065.1 Paralvinella palmiformis | reverse complement strand
CAAGACAGTGTATCAGCTTGTAATACTATTTATTGCTAACGACAAGGTTGGCGATTGACTACAAAATAAGAAATAAGCAATTTACAACACAAATACAAAATCTTAAACACAGGGTTCGAACCCGCGACCTCCAAGTTTCGAGGCAAATGCTCTAACCATTTCTCTGCAAGGGACAATCTGAAAATAATAGAACAAAGTGGAATGATAATGTTAAACTGGTAAACAAACATAAATTCATAGAAAATTATGACAATGACTTAGTAGTGCAACAAGACACGTAAAAATGGCAATTTGGGGATATACCTGGGGACGAATATACATGACATGGGAGATTTTACTGGAAAATTACACTTCTCCACTTCAAATGACATTTGACACATTACAGACATTAAATGTATACATATTATTACCAGCTTTCTACAGCATGTTGACAGTTCGGACTTACCAAACTTTAGGCTCCTATGTACTTAACATCCAACAGATTAAACAAAATATTCACCATGGGGAAACACCGTGTCTCGCATTTCCGCCATGTCGTCAACAAAATAAACCGTGCGGGTGACGATCTATTTGTCCCCAAGAACAATACACACAAACATTATATGCGATCATTACAAATAATTCTTCCACACAACTTTGGCCGTTACAAAAAACATTAGTAGACACGACACGACATGTAGCAGGCATTACATCGAGTCATCATGCGTTCACAGGTATGTCATGATGTATTCATAACATATATCATACCGTGGGCATATTGTAGTAAATAATACGCGCGTACATTATAATGAGCGCATAAGGAACATATCATAATGAACACGTACGTACATCGATATCAAATCTTTATATTCTATCATAACAGATAAATGTTATCATCACTATCATCATCATCATCTTCATCATCATAGTCATTAGCTTCCAATATGTCGTTATTTGTTTGCAATAAAACACGCATTTGACATAGATATACTTCGTTAACGTTGTTCTTCGCTGGTAATCACGTCACGTGTTCTCGTACGATACAGAATACATCGGGATATGCGAGTCGTGATGACGTCATAGATCTGTTACCGATCAGCAAAGTCGCAACTGGAAAGGAGAATGCCGCAACCAAGATATCTGATGACGTCATTAAGTCCGAAAATGTTCACAAACAGCCGGAAAAGGTAATATTTGCCGCCTGCCTGCCTGCCTGAGTCACTTACTCACTCACTCACTCACTCACTCACTGATTGAATAATTTAATAATTAACTTAAGAAATTATGAAAATTATTGTTGGAATAAACGACTACTCTCTCTACACAGATTTATTTCGACCTCCTCTTCCGTGTTATTATTCTGTATCTCAAATTTTCAGGCTCCGTTATCTCCAAAACAAAAGTTACCATCAAGACTATTACGACGAGATACGACTAATGCGACCTTGACCTTCGCTGATGACGAATATCAATCGACATCAAGGGTCGATAAAACCGAAAATGAACAGATTTTATACAAAACAAACAACGACAACGATAGACCAGTGACGTCATTACCTAAAAATGTCGATAAAACCAGGATAGCAAAAGTATCGACAGGAAATAGTACGTATATATATATATATATATATATATATACATACTCTCTCTCTCTTTCTCTATCTCTCTCTCTCTATATATATATCTCTCTCTTCTCTGTGTGTGTGTGTGTGTGTGTGTGTGTTTTATATATATATATATATATATATATATATATATATATATATATATCATTGTCTTTCTCTCTCTCTGTGCGTATATACATTTTTCTCTCTCTCTATCTCTCTCTCCCCCCTACATCTTTATCTGTGTGTGTGTGTGGGTGTGGTTTTTTTCTTCTTCTTCATCTCTCTCTCTCTCTCTCTCTCTCTGTCTTTCTCTCTCTGTGTGCGTGTGTTCATTTCTCTACCTCTCTCTCTCTCTCTCTCTCTCTCTCTCTCTCTCTGTGTGTGTGTGTCTTATACTCTAATCATTGTTTATATTATATTATCTATAATATTATTTGTAGGAGCAGTATCAGCATGGAGCGTCGACAAAAAATCAGACCGGAAGTGGTCAGATCGGGCCAATGATCGTCATAAATACGGAACGAAACAATCGGAACTTCCGGTTATTGCAGAAAAATCGACTTCTAATGACAGTGTACCGACTCCTAGCAGATGTCACGTGACGTCGGTAAAAAATCCGGGTAGGTATTCCTATCGTCCGCGTTTTGTCACCACTAATAAACAGGATACATCATGCAACGTGAAAAGTCCTCCTTCCACGCCCTCTGGTGGTGAACAAAAACAACAGTGTTGGACCAACGCCGATGCCACTTCAGTAAACGAACCGGAACAGGATTATATCGCAGCGAGTGACCGGAAACATGTTTCACGTTTTTCTGATAATATCGAACAGGGGAGAATATTGAGACGTCGAGGTATGATGGAAGGCAGCCATGTTGATCACGTGACTAAACGCAACGACCGCCATTTGTATACTCTGCCGTCTACGAACGCACCTATCTTATTGCCGCTAGATGGCGGCACATTGCCTACTGGGCGACGGGTGGTCAACTTCGTGTATCCCGGTGGCAACAAGATAGCCAATCAGGCGACGAGAAACAGTCACGTGTATCACGGCAAATATTCGGCCGCCAATAGCGGTTCGCTTAACGTAACTGGGTCAAGGACGGGTGTCAGCCGAATCCGGAAGACTCATGCGACCGATGAGCTAATGGCGCCAGATGGCGCCACGAACAAACCTCGCCCGTCGCTAGATGGCGACATCCGCAATAAGATGAGAACCGGCCTGACTTCGCGATACCGGGCGCCATCTGGTGACAGAAGTACGGCGCCCACCACATCGGACGGCGTATCACTTCCGGTTATACCGCCTTTGTTCACACCGAGAGGCTCACATTGATATTGCATGATGACACGTTTTTATCATCACAAGATAGTGATGATAATATATATATATATATATATATATATATTAAATATCATCCATATTGTGCTATATTTTAAAGTCTGTGATTCACGAACTGTTCACGCTGTGAGTAGTACAAAAAAACGTTGTTGAAGTAAACTTTTATGGTAGCACAGCTTATGTTAACTTCACCTGAATTGAAAGACTTACGTGGTATTAAGGTGCGTGCGTGTGTGTTTGTGTTGTCCTGTTCTATTTTGTTGTTATTGCTGTTATAGTTATTGTTATTGTTATTATTTTTGTTGTTGTTGTTGTTGTCGTCGTCGTCATTTTTGTGTTTCTTTGTTCAAAGTAAATCTGTGATAAAATATGTAAATAAAAGTTGACAAAAATAAAACAATGAAATGCTGTTTTTCAATTTTAACAACAACATTAGCTCCCAATAACCAGAACAACAATTGTAACAGCCAAAGCAACGTTTATGACAACTACAGCTACTATAACATAATAAAACTATAAGGATCATAATAGCAGAACAATATAAGGATCATGATATAACAACAATATAAGGATCATGATATAACAACAATATAAGGATCATGATATATCAACAATAAAAGGATCATGATACAACAACGATATAAGGATCATAATATATTAGTAATATAGGGATCATGATATAATAATAATATAAGGGTCATGTTCTTTTGTTACTCAACTACCCGAGCGGCATACAGCAGAATACGCATTAAACGTCTGTTGTGTCACGTGCGTTTTACTTTACTATAAACGTCCCCTGGCGAATCGATTGCTATCGCTTCGCTATAACCAGTGTCGCCATCTATATCCTCTTTTACCGCGAATCTTGTCGCAGTGACAGGAAGTCTTTGGACTGGTTCATCAGAACCGGACGGATCCCGTTCATCGATGTTGACGTCACAGTAAATATGTTCCGAGTCGCTACGTTGTTTTCCTGCACACCTTTGAGACGGTCCCCGAACCAGAAGGAGGCCGTTTTGTGTTACGGGGAGCACTTTTGCGTAATTCGGATTATCCGCAATTAACAGGTCGTCTCCAGTTGATTGACCTAGTTCGCGATCCACTCTTTGCCCTAGAAATTGATCACCTGTAGATTCTCTGATGTGACATCGGTATATCTCGTTGTCATGGACATAGTCGTTATGGCTGCCAGAAAGCCTATTGCTAAGGCGTACGTTGTCAGCCAAGGTGACGTAATCCGACGTCACCATATCAGTCACGTGATCGGAGTTATTCGGGCAGGCCTGTGGGTGGCAGCTCCGTCTATCGATCGCAGAATTGTCACCAACATCCGCCCTTCTAAGAAAACAATATAGAAATGCACCACAACATGAAAACTTCATTTTATTGCGCCCCTAAAAGAAATGTGAATATATACCTAGTACATAATATATATATATATATATATATTTTACAGTTAATCTGCATAATCAGGTAATACGTCTATTGCTATCTGAGATGTAATACAGAATACCTGAACATTTCACACACACACACACACACACACACACACACATATATATATATATATATATATATATATCACGTACCTATGTTTCTTCCACGTTATAATAGCCAGCACAGAGACACCTATAGTTAACGCTAACAATATGACTGGTACTACCACATAGACAACTGAAATAAACAAAATGCCGATATCATATACTGACTCAGTTATTATTATTATTATATATATATATATATATATATATATATATATATATATATGAAGATTTAAAATAATAATAATTACCCCTTCTCGTGTCTTCAGATATACGGACGCCCGGCGGACTAAAAGTGATATTAATCTCGGTAGGGGGCAGCACAGTTTCATTTTCAACTTGACCTTCACCTGGTTAAAAAGATTTTTTTAAATAACAATGCCATATCTTACCATAAGAAACCACTTCAAGCGTTGCACGAATATAGGTGATCTTCTAAGACAGGTTATGGTCTTGTGATTAAATAAATGTAGTGGCCTTCAAGAATCATGGAAAACATCTGTATTAAAAGTCTATGGTAACTTACATGTTTACCCTATCTTGTATGATAATACACATTATACTTGTATATTTTAATATAAACTTATCAACTGCTGTATTATAATTCACATTTGTACGTTATGATGACTTACATGTATACTGTATGACAACAAAGGCGGCATTTACAGTCTGTTGGTCACATAGTATCCAGGCACCTGATACGAGTAGATCCCGACATGACCTCCTTCCGGAACACTTATTTCTGATATCCTGATCTACGACGCCGTTACTGATATAGACGCAAACGGGGTCATGGGATGACCCACAAAGAACTCCACCCCGACCTAAATACGTCCTATAAATGCTGGCGTGTTCTCCGACGTCACATAACGGTTCGGTAAATAGTCTTCCCACACACTGGACTTTATATTGTAGTTTAACTGTGTCAGATTAATAAAACAATAACCATCATCATAATTAACTTTTAAAATGACATATATTATTATTATTATTATTTTATTATTATTATTATTAATTTATTATTATTATTATTAATAGTATTTACTAATTAATTAATTAAACCCTACTAACATTCTTATCATGATCTTTATCATAAACATCATCATCATCATCATCATTGATCTTTAATATTATCTTTAAGCAGCACATCTCGTATATATATATATATATATATATATATATAACTCACCAGGCATAACACAACTGTATTCTATAACTTCCAAGTTACTTTGTTTCCTTTCATTATTACAACTTATTGGAATCGATGACGCATATAGTGACGTCATACATGCCGATAACATGTGACACCGAGTGATGACGTCATTAAATTCGTTAGAGTTCTGGTTTAGATCAGCGAGACAGCCGGTGTCCGGGGCGAGGCATTGCGAGGACTCGCTGTAGCCGACGTATACACGGCTTATATCGGCCACCTCGTTATAGGGACAGAGTTGGTCGCTGTATGGAGAATCCCCATTGACGTTTTTGCACCGAATAACCTTCCTGGCTTCTGGAAACGGAAGATAACTCAGTTTTTGTTGCATATTTGAGTGAATGAGTGATTGAGTTATATATTTAGGTGTGAGTGAGTGAGTGAGTGAGTGAGTGAGTGAGTGAGTGAGTGAGTGAGTGAGTGAGTGAGTGAGTGAGTGAGTGAGTGAGTGAGTGAGTGAGTGAGCCAGTCAGTATATATATATACGCCCACTCACTGGGGCACTCGGATGGCGCAGTTCACTGCAAATCTTCAAGATCTAGGCTCGAATCTAGTTAATACCTGTGTTAGTGAGATGTTTTTCTGGAGGAGTCGCGTGCAGACAAAACAAACCAATCAACTAATCATACATTCACTCACTCACTCACTAACCTGACAGCTTCCCACAAATTGCAGAAAAGATAATCCAACATCCAACGCAACCGAAAGTTCTCATTTTTGTCTATTTTACAAAAATCCTCTCCCTGTCGATTTCTCTCTCTCTCTCTCTCTCTCTCTCTCTGTGTGTGTGTGTGTGTGTATGTACAGAAAGCTGTCGTTGGTGTCACGAACAGCCAAATATGCAGGCTAGAATATAGACACAACGATGCCCCAAAACACATGTCTTAGACACATATTTTATGTAGTATAAGGTATTGTTTGTTGCTAAAGGTGAACGCTGAGCCCTGAGGCTACTAATTAGGTCAGAGAGCATAGGCAACTGACCAATGGGAGAGCTCGGTATAAAGAAAGGCTTCTTTTATGGTGATTTATCGGCAACGGTTTAACCACGTGACAGTTACGAGCCGGTCCGGTCGTCGGTCATTTGATACCCGTGTGTTCGGTTTTCAAACAGGAAAGCTTTCCACTTCCGGTTGTTTGTCATGTCGGTAAGTAGTTATTACCGACGGGATAGCGATGGCAACCGAATGTATGCGAAATTAATACGGAAATGACGTCAGTATAACAAAAATATAAAGCTGTATAAGCGACTGATGCAGATTCTCGTGTAGGAGATACCTTTGACTAGTACACAGGTTCAGCTCTTGGCCTAGGGGAGTAGACTAAGTATTAGCAACAGCTAAGGGTAATAATAATAATAATATAATAATAATATATATATATATATATATATATATATATATATATAATACTCTACGGAAGATACTCTAATAGTACAGTGGTTATAAGGTGCACTGCAAACTTCCGGGTCACTGTTCAAATCCTTGGACTTATGTTCCAGATATGACTAGACAAATTGTTGACTGACTGACTGACTGACTATGACTGACTGACTGACTGACTCACTCACTCACTCACTCACTCACTCCTTACTCACTACTCACTGTTTGACTCACTCACTCGCTCAATAACTGCTCAATAACTGACTCAATAACTGACTCACTCACCCACTCATTCATATACACGTAAATGTATATATATATATATATATATATATATATATATATATAACTGTTGCTCGCTTACGGACGTAATGAGCCAAAGTAAAAGCTGAAAACCCTTCAGATATAGCTTGATCAGGGTTTGAACCCAAGATCTGCTATTCGGTGACCAGTCCGCCATGGAGATGCCCCACTTTCCAGTTATATATTGAGATAGATTATGTAAATAATAATATTATTAATAATAATAATAATAATAATAATTATTATTATTATTATTATTATTATTATAACAATTATAATTATAATTATAACAACAAACTTATGTACTGCCAATATCCTCAAAAACAATCGAGCTCAGGGGTGCACCTAGTAGAGGGGTTGGGCAATCTCATGGTCAAGGTGCAGTACAGAATTCATCAACAAATGATTGGATACAGCGGAGACTTAGGAAGCTTAGAAGGGATAAACAAGTCTGAAAAGATGAGTTTTTAAATGGTGACGGAAAGAAACTATATGCTATTTGATGACTTAACATGTTCAGGGAGTGAGTTCCAAACAATAGGGACACCAGCTGAAAAAGTACACGACCCACCACGAGTCTATATGTAGTATATTAGTCTCGGCAAACACTTTACTCATGCATCAAGTTATGTCGATGTCTCGGCGCTGTTCACATCTAGGATATATGGCCATGGGGCAGCTCCCTAAAGTAACATAACCGACAATCACAGCAATGAGTCGGATTGGAACCGATGACCTGAAGGTTTGAAGCGGAACACCATAATTTATTCATCCAACTAACTTTTCTGTACTCTTAGCGTACAACATTGACAGTACTCTAACAGTGTACTGTACATGTTGACCTTCTCGTCACCACCTATCAGCTGTCACCGACGCCATGTTGATACTGGCATGGGGCGTATCACCGTAAATGACGTCATACGGCGTAGATGACTAATCAGTGGTATATTTACGTGTAAAGATTAGAATTTGTTCTGAGACTTCATTATTTGGGATTACGAAAAAAATCATTTTGTTATTATAGAACTCTTTATCTCTCTCTCTTTGGGTGTGTGTGTGTGCGGCTGTTGATGCACGCGCGTGTGTATAGTCTCTCCATCTATGCTTCCCCCCCTCTCTATGTGTGTGCCCTTGTGTGTTAGTGTGTTAGTGTGTGTTAGTGTGTGTGTTTGTGTGCGCGCGTGTTTCAGACAGCTTATGAATAATCTGTCAAATCAATGTGAGTGCGTTTGTGTGTGTGTGTGTGTGTGTGTGTGTGTGTGTGTGTGTGTGTGTGTGTGTGTGTGTGTGTGTGTGTGTGTGTGTGTGTGTGTGTGTGTGTGTGTGTGTGTGTGTGTGTGTGTGTGTGTGTGTGTGTGTTGCAGTACTGCCGAACATAAGAAGACCGTTCGGCGAAAAACATATAATTACTAAATAACACATATGGGTTCAGATCCGGTTAATAGCTGTATTTGTCGGATGTTGTTCCGTAGACATTTGTTCATCAGCCATATATCCCGGATATAACCAGCACCAAGGTTAAACAGCCGAACTGAATTTTAAAAAAACAACAACATATAAAAACAACCTGATGTTGTTACTGTCTAATGTCTAATGTTTGTGTTGTGAAGCTTAATGTCACGTGATCATTTCTCCACTGAATATTTTCTCAATTAATCTTTCATCAACTATTTTGTTGTTGTTAGTGTAGTTATAGTTATTGTTGTTGTTACATTTATTGTTGTTGTTATAGTTGTCGATGTTGTTATTGTTGTTGTTGTTATAGTTGTTTTTGTTCTTACAGTTATTACTGTAGTTATAATGGTTGTTGTAGGTATATTTCTTGTAGTTATAGTTGTTATTGTTATTATTATGGTTATTGTAGTTATAGTTGTTGTATTTATAGTTGTTCTAGTTGTTGTTTTTGTTGTTGTGATAGTTGTTGTAGTTATAGTTGTTGTATTTATAGTTGTTCTAGTTGTTGTTTTTGTTGTTGTGATAGTTGTTGTAGTTATAATTTTTATTGTTTTGTTATTGTTCTAGTTATTGTAGTTATAGTTGTTGTATTTATAATTCTTGTTGTTGTAGTTGCATTTACATTTGTTGTTGTTGTTTTTGTTGTTGTTGTTGTTGTTGTTATTATAAGAAATGTAGAGATCTTCCTAATTAATAAACAAATCGGATCAAGTGACTTTCAGTGATGATGAGGTCGAGTGAAACATGATTTAGACACAGCCAAGATCGGATTCGAATTCGGTGCTGGAGGTCTATGGTCAAACGCACTACGAATTAAATCATGGAGATGTCGATGAGGGTATAAATATGATTATTTTTCCAATATTTGGTAAAAAAAATTACTAATTAGATGTTCATTATTATTATTAGCTATCGTGCTCCTCTTCTAGCCAATGGCTACTTATCTGTGTTTTAAAGCGATTTGTTTGGAGGTCAAGGCCTTTTCCCAGCGATTGTAATAATCTTGACCTTTTACGGACATTAAAAAGTATGTGATTTGTGGGTAGAAATGTCGTAATAAGTTACGTTATACACAAATTGAGCAAAACTATACAAAAACACATACACAAGTTGATGACGGCAGTAAATAATTCTCACCGCGGAACTTGCCGAGTGAGAACGGGCAGAATCGAATATTCATGAGAAAGCACGTGATTGCTGTTTTGGATCTGAATTTTAGGGTAGGCGCAATTAAATTACCCACGAATTGTAATGTCTTCGACGTTTAATATAATTATAGTTATAATATATCAAATGACTAGAATTAGTTTGATTTAAAATCTTAATCAGGATTTATATAGTTCGTAGTAGGATGTAAATAGTTAGTTAAGTTATGTTAGTTTTGTTAATTCTAGAAACAAAAGGCAACTTTAGAAATATGATCTCGAGGTAATCGTGAGAAAATTTTAATAAATAATGTGAGATTGCATCTTGACGTAAACTAAACGAATATAAGCGATCTCCGGAAGGGTTCGTCAACGATCATAACGTTTCATTCAAAGACTTAGCAAATTAGCGTTATCATAATGTTTCATATATTTTACAGAGGTGGATGTACATAATATAATGAATAATGCTTATGGTCAAGCTGACATCTAGCGACAGCCAAGAAAACTACACGTTGATATGACAATCAGAGAAATTTGCGAATGAGCCACCTGAGATGTTATTTAGATGTTGTTGGGTTCTGTTGATTTTATTGTTGTTATTTATTAAATATTTCTGCCCTGGAAATGTTTAACCGTCCAGAATTATAGTAATTCGTGTTAAAATGGTGTCGTCGCGCGAAGTCCGCGTTTTCATGAATTCGATGTGAGAAGATTGTCCAAATTAGTTTGGCACACAATCATTGACCTAAAAGAAAACTAGACCGAGCAATCAGTGGTGTTTGAATGGGCCGCCATGACCAAGCAGCGCCGACTTCCGGTAGGTGAAAAGGGAGCGTTGAAACGGCTGCGCTTCGAGTTTTGATCTTACGAATACGGACAATTATTTTTATGGGTGCATTATAATTTTGTGTGTGCAGACAATCTGTATTATTCCTCTGCTATTATATGCCATGAAATATGTAAAAGTCGTTTTATTCAAGTCCGTAGATCTAGTTTAATTGGAATCAACCGCCAGAGATAGGCCGGGGGATGTCGTACAGGCTAAATAGAATAACAGTTAAGCTTAATTTCCCGCCAAAAACCCCGCTTTAACAGCTATTTTAAATGTGTTCCTTATACTTACCGATGAAAAGACATCCCGTTTGTATTACTTCCACGCACACGGCTTATGCAACCAGCGATACAACAATAATTCACCACGGTTTATAAACCTGATTTTTCCAGTCTGTGTTCCTATTTCCTCGACCGGAAGTTGGGACCTATTTGCCATCAAATCAGCGGCCGTGTTCGGTCTAGTTTTCTTTTAGGTCAATGCACGCAACAATGTAACAATTACTGTACGCATGCGCATGCAGTGTTCTGCCATTTTGGTTATTTTATGGTTATTTTTTGGCACGAACAACTCGAACGTGAGTCTATTTTATAAATAAAACTTAAATATAGTTAATATGTTAAGAAATTTCATATTGCTTTGGTCGTGTCAGATCGTAGTTTACGTTTTATCAACACGACTTCTGCATAATTCTTCAAACTTTAAGTGAATTTTTGTATAATATCTATTCTCGTAGAAATATATACCTGCATGGGAACGTTGTCTGAGATATTTAGGCAAATAAAGCAGAGTTGAACGCAATTAATAACTAGTTTTTTATTTAACAGTTTAATTTTGATATCCGGGTTATCGCAAGTGAAACGGAAATGCATATACCGTCTGTCAACATTAACATAATTAATATGTTACGTCATAAAATTAAAACATTTTCGGTGTGTCATAGGAAGATGACATCTATGTTGATGATTAACGGCGCGCGTGCGCGCGTGTGTGTCAGTTAGTAATATATTAAATTCGTCAGAATTATTAATTCCGAAATATTCATCTATTGCTGTCATCTGCGTGGATATAAAACAATATTTTTTTATATATATCGTCATTGGGTATGGTAATCCCTCAATGAATATTCATGTCTGATCAATAATCAATAACCAATCAGCCAATCCAAACGTACAATACTGTTAATGATATGCAAATATTATCGGTCATGTCTTAGGTGAAGTCATTTTTTTAATGGGGATCCTACGAAGGAAGTCCCTGATCCTGATATCCAACTTCTCCTGATTATCCATCTGGATAGCTTTCTTCATATCCAGAAGGTTCTGCCGTTTCGTTGGCGACGTCCTTCCGCTAGCCCACGTCTGCTCTCTGGATTCATTACCGGAAAGCTGGCGCCCAGCAGATTCGCGCGAGTCATCGCGTTTCCTGTTCCGGATTCCGGAGAGCATGTCAGTAATCTCGGATTCCAGCTTCTTCTTGGCAGCGACCCCGGCGATGGCGTTCTGGATATTTTTCGAGTATGCTTCCTTTGCCGGCTGTTTCTGGACATCGAGTCCGGCCCTGGAGAATCCCGGTGGAGCGGACTTCGGAATTCCCGCTCGGATCGCTCCGGAACGGACACCGGACTTAGCTGGATCGCGACCGGAACCAGGAACTGCCATCCGGAAACTGGATTTCGCCCTCCTGTTGGCCGTCTGC
>JAODUP010000537.1:62500-82500 GCA_025642065.1 Paralvinella palmiformis | reverse complement strand
CTTGGCAACCAGTTTTTGGATAATTTATCACGGGGCTGTTCTCAGAGAAGGAAAACATCCCGGATTTTAATGATGACGTAGAGTTGTTTGTTGGACGATGGGAGCGAACTTCGTTTTAAGAAGCAAAAATTGTGAAATATGTTTACATTCTTGATGATAGTAAACAAATCGATCAACTCAATAATAGCATCCCTAATACAATAATGATAATGCTATAGAGACTCATAGAAGAGCGCGCGCACACACATAGACACACATACATCTAGGTACTAAAGCAAAACAAGTTACAAATTATACTAACGATATATAGATGATTCATCAGGTTCCATATCAGGATAGAGATCTTTCGTGCTAAAATACGTAATATCTTACCAGTCCTTTTAAATGGCGCATAATTTATATATATATATATATTTGTGTGTGTGTGTGTATGTGTGTGTGCGCGCGCGCGTACGTGCGTCTGCGTCTGCCTCACGTGGAATTTTCCCTAAAAAACTAAAGATAATTCCATTTAATGAGAAGAAAAAAATTCTCTAACAATAGAATCTAATAATGAATCCATAATTAATATGCACATTAGTCGTAGGTAAATAATATCCTCTCACCTGACTGTAGATGACCCGATTGTAGATCATTTGACTGTAGATCACCCACCCGACTGTAAATCACCCGACTGTAGATTTATGACAATTAACTTCCATTGTTTTCTCCACACACGTAATAAGAACATGTTCCGAATATTTTTCAAAACCTAAACCGGTAATGAAGTAACACGGCTATCCGTTAATTAATTAAACAAATGATTAAACCGAGATATTATACATAATAAATTCGCTGAAATACTGGAATAGAGTCTTCACACACAAAAGTCAGTCAGGAGATAGAGACTTTATCTTCACGGCCAACCATCTTGTCTATTTTGTCAGGTAGCGAGCGACTCATAAGCTTTTCAGTTTCGAAGCTTACCCGCTTGGCTACTTAGACGGGTTTTCTCAGCTGTCCGTCCCGGGAGGGAGGGTTGGGCGGGGGGGGGGGGGGGTATGCGAAGAAAGATCGGAAGGGGGGGCTTCATTTGTCCAAATTTTACAGGTGTGTCGTTGCTGACACGTAAATATTCGCCGCCAGGGTGCGCCTCGTTCCTAAGAGAGCCGACTAATTACGCCCGAAACCGAACACCTAAATTACGATGAGAAGCGCGGCTTCGTGGCACGAGTACGATTTGATTTGTGTCCGAAACAGCTGCCTGTGGCCGTAAACATTCCGCCGATCCCTTTGTGATCCAAAACAAACCGGACAACAATGGCGGAGCGTTCCGGATACGGAGTCCCTTCGGGACGCGCCGGAATTGGGTGCTAATAACGCCTGCGTTTCTCATCTATAGCGTCTTGTGGGCGGATGGGGAATGACTGAGGGTCGTTAGCCAAATGGCGTAATTAATTTCTTCCGGATCAATGTTAGGGCCCCCGGGACGATGCAATGTCCAGAAGGGGGGAGGCGTTTGCGGGGAAACATCGTGAGCGGCGGTAATATTGGGGATCAGATCCGATCGCGGCGACGGAGACTAATGAGAAATCCGGAACTCATTTAGTATAATGTTCACGGATAAACCATTTGGCAGATTACGTCATAAATCTCTGGATGTCAAACAAAACGTCCGATATATATCCTGGAAACTTTGGTGATACTCACCTGGAAAATAACTAACTGGCAGAAATAGACACTCAGAAAGAAGAATACCTACTCAGTAAATAACTAACTGGGTGATACCCACTCGAAAAGTAACCACCAGGGAAATATCCAGATGGAAAATAAACAAATGATGGATACTCAACTGAAAAATAATTAACTGTATACGATACTCACCTTGATTGATTGAGTGAATCAGTGAGTGAATCAGTGAGAGAGTGAGTTTAGTTGCTTCAACCGACATAGCGCATTATATAATTAAACCGTGGACGAGTAGAGAGTAGATACTCACGTGGAAGACGCCTAACCGAGAGATACTTATCTTGTTAATTTCCAATTATTAATAATGACTAAGGTTTTAAGAATTATAAGCTGATTTAGACGTATTTTTTAATTACGGAAGAGACACAGGAGTCTTCGTGGCCGAACCGGTAGCATGGGTTGCCATATACCTCTAACAACTAGGTTCGAATCCCGGCCTGACTATATGTCTGAAGGGTGTTTCATCTTTCGCGTCGCCCGATTAACATTTATATTTCACTTAATAAACACAAAAAAGCATGTCAAATTGTTTGATGATTCTTATCTTTAAAATCTAAATAGCAATATTCCACTCGTCAAATTCCATTTTAATCCCCGAAATAAATGTTTTTGCTGTAATCAATGTTTCTATTTTGACGACTGTTCAGACGACGACATCTTGATTTATACTTTCATAAACCTTCACAAAACAGTCAATTCCCCCCCCCCCCATGACGTCATATATAGCTAATCACTCTCCCCGTTGCTTTCAATTTATACGCTTTCGGAATGACTAATTTTTTTGCTACCAGCGATACAAAGGTGAGGACATTATACTCATAATATTCCTCATTCCGAAGACGACGAAGGCGAAATGCGAGAGATTCCCGCCGAAGTGATATTTTGCATATAAACATAAGCAATGATGTAAGCCCCGTGTAAATAAATCATTATCGAAAAGGAGAAAAAAATATGTGAAAGCGTGAATTCCTATAAACATGATTTTCCTGTAATAAATAATACAACATATATAATACAATATACAAAGTTTATATAGCGCCCTATATAACCTCTAAGAAGGTTACTCTAAATACATATACAACCGATAAACGCAGAAAATGTCCCTTTCACATTGTATTTTTAGAGTGAAATTTTACAATCATATACCCTGTACTTGTCAGATACTCGATTATTGGTACTCACATATAATAGTCTTTATCTAATGATACTCACCTGCCGATGTCTATCTGTTCGTACTTATTCGTCTGCCGGTACTTACTCGTTTCCTGATTTCTGTCACTGGTACTTACCCATCCACCGGTACCCACCCATCGACTGGTACTCACCCATCGACCGGTACTCACCAATCGACCGGTAGTCACCAATTATCGACAGCCAGTCTCCTATAGATGTCACTGGGGAAGCCGAACAAAGATACTACCGTTAACATCCACGAGTTCTACCAGCTGAACTATACAGTATCCAGAGATCTTTGTTATAACTTAAATGGTATAAAACAATAAAGTTATTTAATATCATTTATCTCTGATATTAATCGTTTTAGTCAATATATACTTCTGGTTATTTAACGAACTTTTGATGTTCTGATGTGTATTTAAATATATATATATATATATATATATATATATATATATATATATATATATATATATATATATATATATATATATATGATAATATTTTTGGATGTGTGTGTGTGTGTGTGATCTATCTATCTATCTATCTATTTATTTATCTATCTATCTATCTATCTATCTATCTATCTATCTATCTATCTATCTATCTATCTATCTACCTACTCTTCTTCTCTTCTTCTTCTTCCTCTCTCTCTCTCTCTCTTCTGTGCGTATGTATGTGTGTATGTGTCTGTGTGTGCGCGCGCGCGTATATGTGTGTGTGTGAAAGAGACTCAGCGCGAGGTAAAACTCCGCTGAAATATTGTTACTTTTAACACAGACGGTTGTCCAATAAATCTGTATAGAAAATCGTCCATTATTGTTGACCGGCAAGAACAAAGTTCCTCAAAAGCTGACCACGATGAGGTATATACTGTATCTTTGAGATCCTTAATGTATAATGGCGGAATGGAACAGACAAAAAATTGGCTTGATTAATTCTAGGAACAAATTTCATCGGTCTGATATATATATATTCACCGCCTCCCCCTCCCATCAAACATCGATCTCTATTACCCAATCACCGTCAATCATTCGCTCCGGATCCTCAGACCACCCCCCTCAGTCAGCAGATGAGGGCCGGGGTAGCGTCCTCCGTAGTTTTTCCTACACAATTGGAAGTGATTATTTTCCTTTTTGGACGTAACCGGATCGCGGACGGACGCCGAATTATCGCCCATAAATCTGTTACACGGCCGAGGAGGCCACGTGTACACGGACACATACGCGCGCACACACGGACGCGTATACGTATTATAACGAAGACGAGGCGCCAATTTCACGGAAATGGAGAAACATTTCCCGGAACTCTTCGTCGGGAAGAAAGTCGGAGAAACGATTTGTGAAAACAAGCGGAAACAAGTTAAACACGTGCTTGTTGAACTTAGATGATTAGCTCTCGCGGACTGCTGGGAGGGCGGCCCGTACGATGATATGAGGCCTTCTAGATCGGGATCGGTCCGGATACAGACACCGGTCGGATAACACGAGCGCTCTCCGGGATAAACCGGTTCCAGTCGCCCAAACAATGGCTCCCGCGAAGCGAAAGCGACAGAAAAAATGAATTCCAAATAAATTTCATCTCCCGTTTCCCTTCGCCTGTTTCCTCGCACAACTGGATCTGGTCACTAGGTCGACGGAACCTGGGTTCTTACGTCAGCAACAGTATCTTATTGGTGGAGGGTGGGCAACATCCGGGGAACAGATATCTGGATAGCATCAGATGGTTTGTAGACATGGAGATGTGATCATAGATAGACAATATTGGTTCTTACATGTACATGCATACAGGCATATATACATACATACATACATACATACATACATACATACATACATACATACATACATACATACATACATACTATATATATATATATATATATATATATATATATATATATATATATATATGTGTGTGTGTGTGTCGGTGTGTGTGTGTGTGTGTGCGTGTGCGCACGCGTGTGTTTGAGTGTGTGTGAGTGAGAGAGAAAGAGAGATAGCTAGATAGCTAGATAGCTAGCTAGATAGATATATAGATAGATAGATAGATAGATAGAGAGAGAGAGAATGTGTGTGTGTGTGTTTGTGTGTCCTCATTATATCAGCTATTGACTATTACTGTAGCTATAGTTTAAATTCACGATTCGAGATTTTCTGTGCCAGTGCCTTATTCCACACTGCTAAAATAAAATTAAACGCACGCACGCACGCACGTACGCACGTACGAACGCAGACAAACTATACTGATATGTACAATAAACTATTGTTTATTTTTTTAACAGGTGATCATATAATTATACATGATGGGTGTCATCACCATCAATAACGTCTATCCGGATCATTTTGCTGTGTTGTGTCCGGATAATTTATTCCGTCCGGATAGACATCGGATCCTACCACCCCTTACCGCACAGCACGTATCACGTGACCTATCCGTGACATCCTGACGCGTAGCCACAGGTGACATATCCCGATGATCCCGACGACGTTGGTCTCCTCTCTCTGATGTCCGGTCATGACCGTAGCTAAATGCCGTTCCGGATCGCAGCTTTGACCTCTCTCATGCGGTGTCGCTTTCATCGCGCCCATCGAGCTCACGATTCGGATCCGGAACGGTTACCACGGATACGTGACGGAAGTAGCCCCCGTCATGGTGACAGGGGTCTCTGGAGACAGAAGTGAGATGGATAGACAAGTAAATGGTAGATCGGATCATTATAGTTGTCTATTGGTGTCAGATGATAATCATTACAGTGATGATGATGATGATGATGGTGGTGGTGGTGGTGATGATGATAATTGGATCAATACCCCGGTTGTCGGTACACGGAAGGATGCCTCGTCCGCATCTCATCTTAACACGGCTACTGAGCCGGGGGGGCGGGGGGGCGCTGAAACGTATTCATATATTATACATCTCAGCATGAGAAGTCTCCCCTCTATAATCAATCCCCCGATGAGTCGTCCAGAGGTTTTATTCAGGATTTGCGATTTTCTGTACCAGTGTCTTTTTTGCATATTGTTAAAATAATAAGGGATTTCGACGACCTTCTCGTCGTATTTCAAACGTTTGATGTTATGATACACAACTTGCGATGTTTAGTCAAAGTGATGAAGGACGTACCAATTATAAGAAGTGTTTAACATGTGTACAATAATGATTATAGTATGGCGCTATCTGTCCCTTTGTAAGGATCAATTAATTTGCGGGCATACACACACAGACACACACGCACACAGGCACACACATAGATACAGACACACACACACACAGGCAAACACACAGACGCACACACAGGGAAACACACACACACGCACACGCACGCACACACGCACACACACGCACACACACACACACACACACACACACACACACACACACACCACACACACACATATATATATATATATATATATATATATATATATATACTACACATATACATACATACATACATACATACATACACGCACACACGCACGCATGCACGCACACATGCATGCACAAACGTACACGCACACACATGCACACACAGTATGAATATACTATAGTAATAGTAGTAGCAGTAGTGATCGTAGTAGTAGTAGTAGCAGCAGTAGCAGCAGTAGCAGCAGTAGTTGTTGTAGTTGTAGTTTTAAAGTAGTAGTTGTATTTGTAGTAGTAGAAATAATAGTAATAGTAGTAATAGTAGTAGTAATAGTAGTAGTAATTGTGGTGCTAGTAATAGTAGTAGTAGTAGTAGTAACAGTGGTTGTTATTGTTGTTAATTTCTTTGTTGCTGTAATTACTCTTGTAGTAGTAGTAATAGTAGTAGTAGTATAGTATTAATAATAATAATAATAATAATAATTATAGTAGTAGTAGTAGTAGTAGTAGTAGTAGTAGTAATCGTGGTGGTGTTCCTGGTACAGGTAGTACCAGTGTTGATGGTGTTAATACCAGTCGTAGTATTAATGCTTATATTATTATTAGTACTAATGGTGTTAAAAAGCGACAAAATAACAAACGCCGAATAGAAACTGGCAAAAAATGGAGAAGTTATGATAAAATTGTTATAAAGATGATGTTATTTATAAAATTGTTATAAAGATGATGTTAATGGCGAGAGTTGAGGTGTTGAGAGGATGGCAATGAAAAGAAAACAAAGACATACAGGGTTTATAAATGTTTATATAATTAATGGTATGTCGGTGTCGCGTTTCGAATATCTTCAAATAAGAGAACAGAGTTTAGCATTTAACATCACCGAATGTCACAGGAAAGGCTTTAAAATTAAAGTTATTAACATTTAACAAAGTTGCTGAGTTTGTTTTTGTGGCCTTTTACTATCTTTAATTTTTACATCAATTGAAATGTGTACATCTTTTTGTTGTGTTCTGTAGATCGTGCGTGTTTCTTTGTGTTTGAAGGAGCACTCCAGCCAGTGATACTTCTGGGAATGTTATCAAACAATCAGCCATTCTGAGTTGATTTTGAATTGATTTGGCAGCTGAACGAGGTAATTATAGAGTTGCTGAGCCGTGTAACCGAAGGCTTGATCAAGAGACTGCAGGGCAGTAGAAGTGGTAATTGTTGATTGGATCCTGACTTCATTTGATTGGCAGCCTCAGTTAGGGATATGGTTTTCGGTTGGGGGGGGAGGGTTATCCTTCGAACGGTGTGGTGGTACTTTGGCAGGATCCAGTCCACAGATATGACCAATAAGCCGCGTCCATTCTGGATTCAAGAGAACCACCTGGCTGACCCGTGTAGCCACCGTGATAGCACCAATGGCTGCTCTTCCGGAGATGGGAGGGCATCTATGCGGATCGGCGATCGCGAAGTCCGGCTGCAGGATCTACGTCGCTTCGGATCGACAGGATCATATCCCGCCCATCGGACTGGCTATGATCCCGAGATCACACCCACCACACCGACGAAGAGCCCACGACTTCTGTGGCGTGATCCAGAAACGAAGCGGCTCTCAGCACGCCTACAGTTGAGCAGCAATAAACACGTGAGCTATATAGATCCCGATGACGTCTGACACCGTATCCGGAATGCTGTCATTTTCCCACGATTTGCCTTGAACCGAGCAATTCGTGGTCGGAGAGCTCGCTAGATGTCGTACACGACAGACGAGGACGACATTTGGACCTGGTCTATCTGCTGATCGGGATCACGTATTATTCATCTTCGAACCCGATTACTGATTGCGATCGTATTTATTGTTGATTTACTCGTTTATTTTGTGTTGACACAGTGACAAATGGTCGGAAATTGATGGCTGCATTACTGGATTTCTTGCTGGATGTTTGACCAACTGACGAAATCCAAAATGTATCCGGAATATATATTTTTGTTCTTTTAAAATATTAACATTTGTACAGCCGGAATGATTCTTAGCGGATAAGGCAGTTTTATCCTTCTCTGGATCAAGAAGGCGTCATCGTCGTTTAGATGAAAACCTCCGCACCTCGTTCGGGTTATCGGTGGCTCGTTACTGAAACAGCGTATTGGCTGCCGGAAGTTCCTCTTCGTCGCGATCAACCTTGATATTTCCTTCGATAGATGGCGCACCTATGCCTTTGTATGTTTGTATTTATGAAAGGACGAGGTATCCTGTTCCCGGCGGAAACTTCACCGTTGCTTATCCTACAACAAAGAGTTGCTGACTGAATAAACAACGACAAAGGCCTGGCTCGGAGTTAAGGTGTGGATCCTGAACACTATACCTGGATCCGTGATGAAAACAATCCCGGCTCGCAGGAACGGCGTTCGCTAAAACTCTGTAAAACGGTCGGACTTTAGGTGTCCACAACATAGACTGTTTCTTGCCGGTAATATCCACAGCCTCGTTCGGACTTTGTTCCGTCGTTCCGGATCGTGTCCTCCCTCGGCGGATGAATGCCGTGTTTCCGGATAGCATTAGAACTCTGACGGTGGGGAGTCCGGATTTCTATCCAGTAGGGAAGATTCTATGAGACATTGATAACAACCGGAGGGGATTCCTACGTACGTGTTGCACAGACACGCACACGCACACACACACACACATATATATATTTATATATATATGTGTATACATGAGTACATGCTTACAGACAAACGCACACGCTGGCATGCACTCGCACACGCACCAGTAAAGACAAATATCTTGGGTTCGGAATCCTGAAAGCTCGAGTCCGGAGCAGTTGTGGTTTTGTGAACGCGTTGAACACGACTGTCATCACTCAACAGAGACACAGATGATGATGATCAAGAATAAGGACTAGGTGAGTGATCCCGAAACGAGATACGTCTTCCAGAAGCCGACGAAGCGAAGAATGCACACGGTAAGCGACTTTTAATAGGAAGCCATGTTTGTTTGGAAGAGACCATCGGCTGTGATGCAGACCATCGTTTGAGACCTGGATACAGCCAATGAGCGGATGATAAACTCAGAGCCAATTCTGGATCCATCCGGAGCGGCATATGATCGATGCGATAGCCGTGTGACAGGTAGGAGATAACGCTCGCCAACGCCGTAACTCGCCGATCCCGAACAGCTCCCGACCGGATCCCGACCATTCACAGTTTATATCCAGAATCCGGAATCATGATGATGATGACGGATATGAGAAGTTGTCGGTACGATGCCGCAGGAGTGGTGGGTGGTCCTCCGCCCGTCTACAGTCCGCGTCCTGGAGACATGCCCGAGTTGTCTGGACACCACGCAATGGGGCTATCCAGAGATCCCCACAATCCTGCCGCTCTACCCGGACCCTTCTACGACCAGCACGGTCACCTGTTCGGAGCGACACCTTTTGGCAGGGGACAGTATATGGATGGTGTCGGCTATAAGAGCGTCACGCCTACGTCACAGCTAACCGGAACCGGATCACCTCATTTCTACGGACATCACGTCGCCGTCAACGGACTATCCTCTGATCCGAGTATCCCGAGAGCTATCAAGGACAACAACAGCAATACGATATACGGCCGTACGACCGACGTAATCCGGAACAACGAACTACAACAACAACAACAACAACAACAACAACAACAATCACAACAACAACAACAACAACAACAACAACCATCTTTGTCGACGAAGATTCCCGGATCAACGCCGACGGATCAGCAGTTTAGCGTCGCTTCGCTGTCCGCTCGTCGCAAGATCCAGATGTGCTGCTCACCCGGCTCCGGCGCCATCGACGAGTATCCGGATTCGAAATCCGGTCACGTGGATAGTGCCGACGAGCTGGACGACAGCGCATGCTCGCCGAAGTCGAGTGCTCTCGGCTCGGACATATCCGACGATAGCTTCATCTTCAAAGAGGAGCCGCAAGATGGTCGTCGTCATCATCATCATCATCATCATCAGGATATCGGGGCCGACGACCAGACCCCACACGTGTTGGCCCCGGGGTTTCACGGCCCCGGGGGTCGGAGGTGTCTTCTCTGGGCGTGCAAGGCGTGCAAGAAGAAGACGGTGACCGTGGACAGGCGGAAGGCGGCCACTTTGAGGGAGCGTAGGCGGTTGAGGAAGGTCAATGAGGCGTTCGAGGTGCTGAAGCGTAGGACTTGTCCGAACCCGACCCAGAGACTGCCCAAGGTCGAGATATTACGTAACGCTATAGACTATATCGAGAGTCTAGAGGACCTGCTACACGGTAACAGGACTCTGACGACAGGTGATGATCACACGACGGCGGCGCCAGGTGACTCGGGCCCAATTACTAACTCAGAGTATATGGTAAGTACAGTGGAACCTGACCAGGACGACAACCTCCCGCAAGGACCGCTTTTAAAAGGGGTCCCGATCTTTCCCCCAAATCGAATTTCTAGATTAGGACCAATCCTCCATTTCTCTAATAAGACCATTGCTCCAATGAGACAATTGTTGCTATGAGGCCATTGCTCTATTAAGACCATTCTACTGTTAAGACCATTGCTCTAATAAGACCATTTGGTCTTTAAAATAGATTAATTCTACTGCATACGTTACGAGTTGATGCCATTCTACTTAAAGGTAATCGTGTTAACGCTCGATGTGGTCTATACATGAGGTGGTCTTTATTCGGAGATTCCAATATCATCATCAGATTGGGTTATGTGACTGGACAGACTCTTGTTTAGTTTGCCGCATAAGACGTGCGACATCTTCATACAGATGGTACTTAAGATAGTTTTAAATCGGGGATTACAGCACTTAATAATACTGCCGATATCCACCAGAGGGCGCTATCAAATTTCCTTACGGCAGCTCCTGGTGGTGGTAGTAGTATAGCAATAGGAGTAGTAGTAGTAGTAGTAGTGGTAGTAGTAGTAGCAGCAGTAGTAGTAATAGAAACAGTAGTAGTTTTTCTAATGCTAAATTTAGTAACATGATCATGCTGATATTCATGATAATTTATGATAAAGACGGAAATGATTACGAGAAAGTTAAATAAAATCAAAGCCTTGTTTTACTATAATAATAATAATAATAATAATTTTTATGCCGTCACAAGCAATTATAAAACCAATCCGATAAATGCCTCCTCTCGCTCCGCCCTCCCTCCCGTCGAGACCGTCTTCGCTCCAGAAGAAAGATCATTTGTTGAGAGCTAAAACTTCGACGATGTTTTTATGCTCGTAACTCAAGCTCGGTCTCAACAACTCTCAAGATCTCTCACCGTATCGCGGAGAGAGTCGAACAGTTTAGATTACGGCGCTCAATAATTACATAAGACAAGTCTTTGACGATGTTTACGACGAAATTTATTTCCCATTGCGAGCTCGTCGGACGGATAGGTCAAATATGTTCCGGATCCGGTGTCGTCGGCGGCCATTTTGGTTTTATTTGTGAGATTATGGGATTTTTTTATGTGAGCTCGCTGTTTTACGCTCGGCCCGTCGTCGGCTGGTAGTCGTGTGAATGGCCGTTGGTCTACTTTTGGAAATCATCCACGTGATCGTCTATTGGCGTCGCTCACTTCTGTGACTCATCGCTATTCCGTTACTGGGGAGTGGGGGTGGTAGATGGTAGGGTAAATTATGTGATTGGTTATTGGTGTGAGCGATTTTTGCGGCTGATCGTTTTTTGGACAGAGACAGTCCAGTGACTCACGTGATTGACCCGGACTACTCTTATTGGTAATGTTCGGCTACGGATGACTCAAAATCTTTTAAAACATCACCATTAGTGTCTCAATCGTGATGTAATTGACCGTTGTTCTTTATTATATAACAACATCCCAATT
Source organism: Paralvinella palmiformis (assembly GCA_025642065.1). NCBI lineage: Eukaryota > Metazoa > Annelida > Polychaeta > Terebellida > Alvinellidae > Paralvinella > Paralvinella palmiformis. Next base: position 70,387 of record JAODUP010000537.1, on the reverse strand, counting down.
GAGGCACAGTGCGCAAATGTCTGACGAATTGTCGAACATTAGCTAATTTATATTTAGTTTATTGGTGAATGTGATTAATGAAGCGTGGCTAATTATATTATTTTTAATTAATTGAAGAGAAATGGAAATCCAGATGTGTATATATATATATATATATATATATATATATATATAAGCTGTGTGTGTTTGTTTGTGTGTGTGTGTGTATGCGCGCGCGTGTGTGTGTGCGTGTGCGCGCGCGCGTGTGTGTGTGCGTGTTTCTGCCGCTCGACACACTTATAAACTCTGATCGTACAGAACTGTACCCAGATTCCTAACATGTTACAATTCTTACTACGGCTTTTAAGTTGTATAGAAAACTCAACAAATCACTTTAGACACAGTCAGTCGAAAATGAGGCAATCGCTGACAAATTGAAAACAAGTATGAAGGCCGCCATTTTTAAAAGATCCGGATGTGCGAATATTGACCGGATTATGGAGGCCCCTAAGAAGGAAACTGAAGCGTAGACTGTAAAAAGCGTGAAGCACTTCCACATATTGCTATCGTTCTGGGTATCATATTGTGTATAAGTGATCAATATTGTTATCGTATTATTATAATAGATACCCAATAATATTCATGACGCGCCAATATTCCGAGATTTGTGCGCGTCTTTTATGTATTGAATACGGAAATGTACCACTATTATATACTCCCCCTTTGCTGGATATTATGCCACTTTCAATTATTACTATTGAAAAGATTCTCTCAGTATACGCCACTATTAGAAGGTCTATGTATATTAAATATATATATATATATATATATATATATATATATATATATATATATATATATATTATAGATAATTCATAAAAATTAACAAATATTTTAAATTCACTGGCGCGAGATAATACAAAAAGACTACATTTTATAATTAGATAACGGTGAGCTTGATGTAAGCTATATGACAGACAGCAAGGTGTTTAACTGATTATAGATAAAATAATGATCTCTCTCTCTCTCTCTCTCCCTGTGTGTGTGTGTGTGTGTTATAGTGTGTGTGTTTGTGTGTATTAATGTGTGTTAGTTTGTGTTTTTGTGCGTGTGTGCGTGTGTGTGCGTGCGTGCACGCGTGCATATGAATGCGTGCGTGCATGTGTGTGCTTGTGTGTGTGCGTGATAAATATGTACATGCTCATAGAATTATGAAAATTCCTATAGATGCCAATAGCTTAGTCGATTCTGTTATACACATTTTAGTCAATGTTTTTCTTATATAATCAATATTGATATTTAATTAGTTTATTATTCGACGTTCTACTCCAGTACACCGAATGTGTTATTGAGCTCCCTAAATAAATATATAAATAAATAATAATACATATATGATAGACAGACGGCTGTTTATTTCACTGACCAGTAGCCGAATGTAAACAATAATTTTAATAATGTTATTGATCATAATTCCGACTACACAAATTTATCCCCCCCCCTCTCTATGTTGCTCTGTTGGCATTAGAACGCCATGACTGTTCTACGAACAAAATAGAAAAAAATTTAAATCCGGAGTCCCGTGCTAACCGGAATTCCTTTCCGGATACCGACCCGCGTGAGCACGTGTCGGGAATATTTGACGAGGACGTAAAGGACCAATGAAGCTAACTTTCGACTTAAGGCGTATTTCCAGGGATTTCGACGACCTTCTCGTCGTATTTCAAACGTTTGATGTTATGATACACAACTTGCGATGTTTAGTCAAAGTGAAGACGGACGTACCAATTATAAGAAGTGTTTAACATGTGTACAAATAATGATTATAGTATGGCGCTATCTGTCCCTTTGTAAGGATCAATTAATTGGGGGTAGGGGTGTGTATGCGTTTACGCACGCACGGAAGCACACACACGGACACGCACACACACACACGCACACACGCACGCACGCACACACACATACACGCATATATATATATATATATATATATATATATGATGAGATGTTAACACTTCAAAGTCACACACTTCCAATGATAATAATATAATTCCAGGAAGATTGAGTTTTTCTATAATATTCCCTTAGCGACATATTGTTTCAGGCGGCTGCGTACAATGGCTGTCCGGATCAGGTCGTATGTAAAATAAACACGGCAATTTATGTTAAGAGTACGCGCGTGTACTCACCACATCAATTAGCGCCGATGTCGGATTTTGTCCAATCGAGAATTAACCGTCTCCTTCTGGTAACAATAAGTCAGCGTTCCGGAGCCACAACATCCGATAAAGTTTACATTTCAGTATCCAGATGTGCCAATCAAAACCTTTAGATTGGCCGCGGGTCGGGCGATGCTATTTACAACAATCGCCGACAGACGGATCGTACTATTTGCGGCGAGGATCGTCGTTACTGAGAAAATAAACCGACCAATGGGTGTTTATTTTATCTCCTGTGCTAGACCGCGTATCCGGAAGGATCCATGATGAGGAGGCTCGCTATTCCGGATTACGTCACGTGTGCTCAATGGGGAATTGGAGCGTACGTCTTTGACGGTACGCGTCTGGAGACGACATGGCAAAAATCGGATTACGTCAAAAGTTGTCGGAATTCACTCGTGAGGTGGCGTAGTTTTATAGGCGTATGATGGTAGGGGCGTTGTTAGGATGAAGGAAGGCTATATCGGGTACTTCAATCCTGCCTTTCTGTCTTGAAGGTAGAATTGGTTCTTGCAACCCTCAGAATGTACGTCATATTTTCAGTTAACATCCCTATCCAGATGTAGAAATGTCCAGATAGACGTTAATTGTCGAGTACTACGCTCCTGAAAATTGTATTCGGTACGCGGACACTTCGGGCCCACTTCGGGAAATAAACGAAGGTATGCCGGCTTCCGGTTACGACTTGTTACAGTGCCGAATGTTGCTAACGCGTTCCGGAAAGCGAGGTATCCGCTTACAGACTATACCATGAATCTCCCTCGACTTCACCGTCAGAGGAAAAAACTCCATCGGCTCTTAAAGCTGATTTTCGTTGTTCCTCCGGAGCGTAGTCTCTGACCCCGGATCGTTTCTGGTCCAGAATGCCTCGGTACTGAGATCAGACGACCTCTGGTGGCAACAATTAGCGCAATCCTTATGATATCCAGATTGTGCAGGAGTTATGGCGTCGCATTTGACAAACCTGTAGATGATTATTGAAGTGTAACTCGACTCTTGTGAGCTATTTTATTTATGCGTGAAATTAGAAAATGGCTGACATCGAGTACATCGTGTTTTGCCGAACAGCCATTTGTCATCCCGGATAAATATCTGGAATATGGGAAAATATTTACCGGCTTACTATCTCCATGTTTTAGTCATGTTATCTCTCTCTCTCTCTCTCTCTCTCTCTCTCTCTCTCTATATATATATATATATATATATATATATATATATATATATATAATTTATATATATATATATATATATATATATATATATATTGTGTATGTATATATCGGGGTGCTTTGTCATGGTAGTACTCTGGTAGTGCTAGGCTACTGCCTAATTTATGGTAGTGCTATGGTAGTGCTATGGTAGTGCTAGGCTGAAATCTCGACTTGGTTATGTCTGAAGGGTGCCGATTTATTTTTTAATTCGGCTGGTTGTTGTATATACGAGTTTATATTTATATATGTTCTATAGGCCTCGGTGGTCTAACTGGTAGCGAGTTGCATCACGGATCATTACCACCTGAGTTCGAACCTCGACGTGGGCATATCTGAAGGATGTTTCATCTTTGACTTCGCCTCATTAACTTTGGAAGTCGCTCCAATATCAATCATCGTCATAATCTTAATAATTACATGTTCTATATTATTTACATGTCCTATATTAGTTACACGTTATACATTATTTACATGTCTTATATTATTTACATGTTCTACATTATTTACATGTTCTATATTTCCGCCATTATTAATCTGGGGTTATAGTATCAAGATGTTTATGAGTGGGCGGAGTAATAGCGATATCCTGGTCTGTTTCCGGTATAGCTGTAAGTGATTGGGCGATATTAGAGTTTGATTGTAGGCGTTAATCGGTTCTCCGCCAGGAGCGCTGCGGTCAGCCGCCGTTTTCCCGCCGAACATTGTAACAATTCCGGTAGAAATACCATAGGTGTCGCTCTCAGCGGCACGCCGCAGATGTGGGGTCAGGGGTCAAACTATATCAACATCCCCTTGACACGTGTTCCGCACGTCTGAGTCATAGCAGCTCCGTACAAAGGAGGATCCAGAACGTGAGCGAGCGTACGATAATCCGGAATGATCCCAATACGAGACTTGAAGGCAGAAGACAGCGATAACAATAAGTTGATATCATTAACAGGAAATAAGATCGGAGAAGAGCTTATAAATATCTTGAATCGAAACTGAAACGAACCACATATTTTGGTAGAAAGTAATATAGCTTTCAATTATAGACATAGAAGTGGTGTAATTTATTTACACGCACGCACACGCACGCACGCACGCAGACGAATGCGCGCGCGCGCACACACACACGCACGCACACACACGCACGCACACGCACACACACACAAACCTCAGAGGGAGAGAGAGAGAGAGAGATGACCTCCACCCTCCCTAGGACATTAAATACATTCCAAAGTTGTATAGATGCGGTCAATTCATACCTGGTATATTGTGTAATGCTGATTAGCTATAAGTGATGTGGATGTATTGAGGATGTTGGCAGGATGCTGGGATGATGTAGACAGCATTGTCTTACTGAGACCAAGAGGATGTTGGTGTGATGTAGAGAGGAAGCATGTATTTATAATAATAGAGATATGATGTTCAGAGATGTTTGCTTGTGTACAGAGGGCACCACGGTCGGGTATAGAACGGATACTCTGGGGATGTGGAGAGGCTGTTGTGCCGTTCTAGACAGGAAGCTGTGCTGGTGTAGAGAGGATATTGCGCTGACATAGAGAGGAAGCTATATTGGTGTAGAGAGGATATTGCGCCGATGTAGAGAGGAAGATGTATTGGTGTAGAGAGGATGTGCTGATATAGATATGAAGTTATACTGATGTAGAGAGGATCTCAGTTAGATTTAGAGAGGATAACGCGATGACACATGGAAGACGGTGGTGTTGATCTACAGAAATACTCTACATATACACACAAAAAAATACGTGAGACTGTAACACTGATAGGTGGCGTAATACGAGCCGGAAGTCGTTGATCCGGAACTGTCGTACCTACAACCCCCAAGGTCACAAGCTTAATTATGACAAACAGGGGACGCTCCGGGTTGGCTCCAACCAGGAAGTGACGTCATCAGCCAAATGTCAACGAGCTTGTGATGAACATATTTTAACTGAACATCATCTTTTGCCCTAATATTGATAATAAATAGAGATAACAGTTTATTATGTCTTTAAATTAAAAAAACAAAACAGGCGCCTCTTTTCAGCGATAGAGCAAAGAACCCGAAAGCGAAGCACCTAGGTTAGAATCCTTCGGACTTTCCCCCACTGATCTTTTATGTACTCACTGGGTGGGGTGGATCACAGAGTAGCAGTTACTACATTTGTGTTTGTCTGTGTGTGTGTGTGGTGGGGGGGGGGGTTCAGTCAGTAACTAGACAATGTGTATACATTGGGGTGTCGAGTTGACGTCGTTGAGTTGTACAAGTCCCCAAATCAGAGTCAAGGTAATACAAGGTAATACAGTATCTATCTTTAGTTTAAAAAAGTGCACATAGTTATACTGAATCCGGAATATTATTTTTTAACGAACATTTTTATAACCAACGAAGGAATGGCCAACCGCTGACAGCTGGAAAGAGTAAACTCCCTGGGGCGCTGAGAAAGGTGTTGTATTCTACGGGTTCACAAGTTGATACGTTCTTGAGTATAAAGTGCCAGCATAAAGATGGTGAATTTGGCCAACACGACGTACCAGGAGATATCTTGAGTGATGACAGCCAAGACGGTTAGATCTGATGTTTTTTTCGGATGTCATCATATCTCACTAGCTGGGATACGATTTAGATGTTAGTTTTAACAATCGGCCGAGTTCAGAGTTTAACAGCTGCTTAACTCACCGCCTAAGGGCCCAGCTGTCATCGGCTGATTGTAATATCGTCCGCAATCCGGATAATGTCGACTGACATCTCCAATCCAGACGCAAATAGCGCGATCTGGAACCGAGTCCTGCTACTTATCATCATGTAGGTCATTAGACAGACAGAACGAGAGAAGGGAGGGTGAGCGAGAGAGTTCAGTCTGTGAACGATCCTGGACGAAGCCCGAGTACGGTAGGCGTCATTTATTCGCTCATTTCCGGATCTGCCGTCTGGATGCCACCTTGACCACGTCTCTGGATCCGTATCCTGATAACGATTGGCTTAATTACGGCGTGTACGCGTGCCTCAGCAGCATTACGATGTCACCTATTGATGAGTTTGTGCCTTTCCGGATCGCCTGCTTGTCTCGAGTCTGTATTCTGGATACACGATTGATTACGCCAGACCGGGAGAAGGATGGCTTAAAGAGCTGGGTTAGTCCTCACCAGCCACGCCATGATACGAGAAAGAGAGAGAAGAGGGGGGGGGGACTACACCTGGACAAGAAGACTTATTACAGTTTCGGATCAATCTGGATACCATCACAAGCCTGCCTCTATCCGGACAACACATTGTCCACGGACGCCATATGTAAAGATTGTCGAAATGTTTACTAACATCGGAGTGGTCGTCCGCGAACATGGATCTCGCATTAAATATGGCGGACGTCAGAAGCTATTAGCCCGATGGTGAGGTGATCCTGATTACACGGAACCGATAGAGTAGGGGAGGGGGGAGTGATTTTGCCGCCTCTCCGAAACGGTGGCCATCTTGGAAGCGCAGCTCCAGCTTTTACCTCTATGGATCACACGTTTATCTCCATGTGCAGTAATGATGGCGGACCTACTCCCGTTACCAGGACTATCCGGATTGTTGATAGTTCTGGATTGGCGTCCCGTTCGTTTGTTCTACATGCCATCACTTCACCAAGGCCCTTCAGCTGAAGTAGGTTCTCAGAGATCAAAGCTTCGCCGACAAAGAAGATCCATTATTTTACAGAGAAACGTGAATTGTGATTTTAATCTGTCAAACATAATATTACGCCAATATAACACAGATGGCGCTACTGGTCGTTTTGTGTTTACTGTATAATGCATAAATAGGACACAGTCGTTGGCTAGAGCGTTGAGAGATAATTAAATGTGTTCTAAGTGGGAATTCCATTTCCTATATCTCAATCTGGCGAACTATTAATAAAGTTAAACGTGATATATATTGGAAGATGTCCACCCTATACTTAATGCTAATGATGATGATGATGATGATGATGATGATAAAATAACGATGTCTCTTTAACAAAGGACCTTTATGTATGGGTCATACTCATGTGTGTTTTAGAACAGATTAAGAAATTTCAACCAAATTACAAAGTTCGAACTACGATACTAAACGTGTAATTGTCATTCGACTTGAACCGAAACACAGGTACCTGAGTTTTCGGGATGAGCTTCTGATAGTTCATCGTGGGATTTCAGGTGTCAAATCTTTTAAGGATTTATAAATTGTTTTAAAAATTGAAATGGATGAGCCCTATCATGTATGTCGGCTGTCTATGAGGTACCCGAAGTAGTTTTTGAAGAATTGGCGTCATATGATCATATTTTGTAGTATCTGTCATTATGCGAGCTGCACTATTCTGCCTTGGCTGGCTGAAGGCGATTGATGTTATAATCAGATATGCCATATAACAGGGAGTTACAAAAGTTACAAGTGCTTCTCGCGTCAAGAATGCTTTTAGACGGTGGATGTTTTTAAGATGGTAGTAGGCAGCACGTGATACTGATGTGACACGGCC
>JAODUP010000537.1:0-57500 GCA_025642065.1 Paralvinella palmiformis | reverse complement strand
GTCATTAATCGTCGAGAGTATTACGAATACATCGAAGAGCGCATGCGCCGATACGGAAAGCGGAAACGCGCCAATAACGAACGGTAGCGAGAATCGTCAGTTATGATTGAATACGTGCACCACATCACGTGATCAGCTAACGCTGTGACGTCATATACGTTCGAGGCCTTTTTGGACAAAACCATCAAACCCGATAACGGCACGCATATATATATATATATATATATCCGTTATGGAGACAATTGGTTTTGTGGGCGGATATTTTGCGGATATTTTGTCGATTCTGTGGAAGTATTCGCTGAAATTTCTGTCTCCTTCTAGAAAATTGTTCATTCGACAAAGAAATCAAGAAGCGATGACGAACATATATTAATAATTAATTGGCTCTATATATATATATATATATATATATATATATATATATATATATATATATATATACTAACACTACTACGAGAACTGTAGTCGTTAAATATAATATATGTTTATATATGTAATTATGTCTCTGTTCAGCAGTGCCGTCTTCTTGCATTCATATATAATATATATATATATATATATATATATATATATATAATAGTATAAACGTGTCTGGTTCTTGGTACTTACATGTATTAAAGTGTTGTAATTCGCGAATGTTCATATCTTTACGTTGGGTACATTTGTTCTAAATACTTTCGTGAAATAGGCTGTTTAAATGTCAGTACATGTGTATTTATGATTGTCTGTGTTCCAAGTACAGTTGTACTTCTGGTACATTGTGCACTAGGTATATCTGTACGTATGCCTGTTCGTTCTTGCTGTTCGTTGGTTTGTACGTGCATCTGAACATATGTACTTACAATTGTTTGTGTGTTTAAGTACAAACATACCAAATGTTATTTGCGTGTTAAGTATTGATGTACTTGTGGTTCGTTATATGTAAGGTACATGTGAACGTATGACTGTGTGTGCATTAGGTACACCAGTATTAACATTTGTTTGTAGCTGTAAGTAATGTTTGCTGATCATATCGTAATATTATAATTATGTAATAAATGTATAACTATCAAAATAATAGTTATTAGTTCAGATATATAACCATTTTTGAGTGAGTGAGTGAGTGAGGTGAGTGAGTTTTGTTTGACCCAGGCACTAATCTAACCTGAAACATATGAACAGATTTCTTCTTGGATCGAAGGATTTTCTTGAAGAATTAAACATCTACAATAGGCCAATCAACTACATTTCGACTTTTTTACACACTGATTATAATTCACTCAACTGTATCTATCTATATAGATGTATGATTGCCTGTTATGTCATGTTCTGATAAATATACGTAACACACACACACACTCGCATGTATACATACACGCGCGCGCGCGCGCACACACACGGTGTTCTCGCACGTGTTCTTACATGTTATTAAGCCTGGCAAAGATTTCGCCAATTAATACGTTTAATAAGCTAAACATAGCCAACCGTGTACCGGCTTCCTTTTGTAGTTCGTGTTTCGAAGCTGTTATACCTCCTGACGTGTTGAGGTGTTGAGTTTATGACAGTGCCGGCGGTTGAATGCTCCCGTTTGATAGCAGATGTAAGGAGGAGTGGCCGTCGACGGCAAGTACTCGCGAGTGTCTTAGGTCATAAAACACACACACACACACACACACACACACGTCCCGACATATCATGAACTCGTTATAACTGGGCCGGGTTATAAGGTTAGGTCATCCAGGACTGGTTAGCACGTGTAAATAATTTATAGACGATGATAAGATGAGAGATGATAAAAGATGATCGCATGATGATCAGACAGCGGGAGGAATGTTGTGAGGGAGGCATCTCTAGGTAGGTGATGAGAAATATACGGGGGAAAGAAATAGAGCGTCGAAGGGTGAGAGTGAATCACACGGTATGGTATGCGTGTGTGTGTGTTTGTATATGTGTGTGTGTGTGTGTGTGTGTGTGTGTGTGTGTGTTTGTAAGTGTATGTTTTTGTGTGGGGGGCTCCGATTAAATTAATCAAATGGCGCTCACACACACACACACACACACACTCGCGCGTGCGCACGCACGCCCCCCCCCACAGAGAGAGAGAGAGAGAGAAAGAATATATCAGCATTTAGAAAACATATTCTGTTATCAATCTAACTGTAGGTTTCTAATTTCCAGATATTGACAGTTTGTTACTCAAAAAGCATAACTGTGAGAGAAACTGGAAAGTATTTCTTACATAATAATGGGAACTTTAGAAATGTGGCATGTTTTGGCACAAACAATATTACGGTGATGATGATGATAATAATAATAATAATAATAATAATAATAATAATAATAATGATAATAATATACATGCAATTAGTATTATTTTAACTCTAAATATAAAAACAACAGAATATTCAAAATATACATAGTTCCCCATATAATCCACTGTAATATTACTTAAAGTGCAGACAAATAAAATATAACAGATTAATACAGTAATATATATATATATATATATATATATATAAAAGAGATAAAATACACATTAGTTTTAGCAGTTCTTTATTACGTTACTCGGTGATATTTCTGGAGTCTATCGCACGCACGCATACGCGCACGCACGCACGCATACACGCACGCATGCACATACGCATGTACACACGAACTCGGACACGCATTGCTATATGTTACTTGGAGTAATTATCAAAACGCTCCGATAGCGCAGCCGTTAAGGTGTTGCGCTGCAAACGTACAGGTTGTGAGTTAAAATCCGACTGGTACCTGTCTTTCTGCGATGTTTACTCTTGGGAGTAGCCACTCGGCCATATCTCCCATGTATGGCCAGCGACGAGTCTAAAACAACCAACTATCAAACCAACCAACTAAATTATTCTATAGGAACGCAATATATTCCCGGAAGTTTCAACATTTATCGATATTTGGAAATTCCGATCACTATTTGTCGAACTAAGACATTTAACTTGACCTACTAACCTAAATGTATATATTTCAAAGGAACCCCCCTTTTCAATGTACTACTTCTAACTTCTCTCTGCTTGTATCTCTCTTTCTCTCTCTCTCTCTCTCTCTCTGCTGCGTGCGTGCGTGTGTGTGTAATAAAAGAACACATTATGTGTTGTTACAGTATTGAAGAATTATATGGCAAAGCTATAAATAATCTCGAGCGACGTAAAGCTGTCAGAATCTATCACAAGAACGGCGTCATTAACGATCTCCTCAGATCACAGGTCTGGTGCTGACACCTGGCGAGTGAGGACGGAATTTTGTATTAATGCTTGCGACAAGGGAACGCACTCGTTCGCTGGTTTGACCAGACTGACCTTCTCTCTCTCTCTCTCTCTCTCTCTCTATATATATATATATATTGTGTGTGTGTGTGTGTGTGTGTGATCCGAGGTCATGGGAAATTGATCAATTGAAATGATGCCTTGAATACAGACAAGACGAATATAAGTTATAAATAATCATATGAACAACACTTGTTATAGAATATTGTTTTCCATTTTTTCAAGAGTGAAATATTACCTCGCAGTTCTCTCTCTCTCTCTCTCTGTGTGTGTGTGTGTGTGTCTATGCGAGTTTTTGCGTCTCTGTGTTTGTGTTGTACACATGTATATATATATATATATGTGTGTGTGTGTGTGTGTGTACGTATGATCACAAACCTTTTCCGTCAAAGGATTATGGCATAGGTATCTTGTGTGGTTTTGTATACGTATGGGTGTACGTATGTGTGTGTATACGTGTCTGTGTGAGTACGTGTGTGCGTGTGTGTGTGTGTATGTATGTGAAGGGGAGAGAGTGGTAGATTTGTTTATATTTCTTTGCACCTCAGCTGTCAGTCAGGAGTGTTCCGATAGCACAGTTGATAGAGTACTGTTTTGGAAATCATCCGGTCAGGTCTCTAGTCCCCGTCTTAGCTGTTTCTGTAGGATGTTTCTCAAGTGGTCACCTTATGACCCCTAGTCAGTCTCCAACATCGTCAATCGATCAAACATTATTAAAAACATAGATAACACATCATCGCAATAATCCTGGCTCCTCCCCCACAACTCGTTCTCTACCACTACTTTCCCCTCTTTTTATTCTACACGGTTTTTACCACTATTGTCCCCTTAATTCCCACCCCACTCCCGCTGTTTCTTCATTTAATTTTTTTATGGGATAACCACTTTGTTTATATCTCACTTGCCAACCCCGTCACTTCTTATCATCCACCACTATCTCATATAAACTGCCACTCCACATTCACCACTTTCCCATAATCTATTTTACTTGATCCCCCATCACTCCCCCCGCACCCAGTACTCTCTCATCACCTAGAATTCCCCAATACCCACTACTCTCTCATCAACCACCACTCCCCCATCACATATCACACCCTCATCACACGCCACTCCCCCATCACACACCACTCACACAGCACATCCTACTCCCCCATCACAAACACTCCCCCATCACACCCCACTCCCCCATCACATATCACACCCTCATCACACGCCACTCCCCCATCACACACCACTCCTCCATCACGTACTATTCCCCCATCACGCACCACTCCATCATCACGCACCACTCCCCCATTACATACTACACACCACATAACACTCCCTCATCACATACCACAGTATACATCACTCTTCCATGACGCCACACTCGCCTATGACACACCACTCCCCCCCGACGCACCACTAACCCATGACACACAACACCTCATCACACACCACTCCCTTATCAAACACCACTACCCCATTACCAACCATTACCAACCATTAACCATTATCACATAGCACCACCCATCACCACCCACTACCCCAACCCTACCCCCTCCCCACAACCTTCCTGTTAAATACCGACTTCCTGTCTGTCTAAGTCCCTCTGTTATGACAACAGATGATAGATCAATCATCAACAAGTTGTTTACCAGACCACAGTAGATTAATAAAAGTCCTTTAGTCTCCCACTCTCCTGAGCACCGCCTCATTCTAGTTTCAGCGATAACTATCAGTGACTATGGTAACCTAGCGGCAGATAGCCTAGTTCGGATACAGTAGAGCCTCGTGTTTATTAAGGCCTCTCACCTACACTATAGTGAGTACATACCCTCGACATACCGTACTTCGGTTAACTCTTCTAGCAGTTCATCTTCTACGCATCGTTTTTCATATAACAACAATCAGGCCCGGTCTTTTGGGTACGGCCAAAACGAGGCAACCATCCGAGGCCTTGCGTTTGTCGGAAGCCCCGCATTTGTGGTGGGTGGAGGTTGTAGATTTCCCACGAACAGCAGCTTTGTACTAATATAATTACATATGATATGACTCGGCTGCCGTTGGATTGCATCGCGTCCTGAACTTGTATAGGTGTGATCCTGACTATAGTACACAATTGATCCAGGTTTGCTACATTCTCTGTTCACTGTTGTTGTTGGTAGTGGTGTTTTTGTAGTTATATTTCCTGCTGCTGTGGCTGCTGTAAGTAATGTTGTTGTTGTTGTTTTTGCTATTGTTGTTGTTGTTGTTGATGGTGATCATGAGATACGTTTAACAAAGCACTCTTTCCAGAAGATAGGATTCTAAAGACCAAAAATTTGTATTAGAAATATTCAAGGTCAATCAGGGTAAGTATTTCCCATCTAACCGCCGTTGTTCGTTCGCCTACAGTAAAGTCTCTTCGGCTACAGTAAGCACTGGTTACAATCAGCTAGAGTTGGCCCTTTACTTGGCGGTCTCCAATTTACCGCGGTCCACTCAATCGCCGTATTCTTTTTGGCGGCTACGGTCCAATCGAGTACCGTAAAACCTCAGATGGCGGCGGCTGGAGTTCTGGAAGCGTTCAGGATTGGTCCGGGATCCCCCGCCTGTCAAAACACGGTCACGTGATCTATTAACTCCCGACTATTTACGTTTCGCTTCCAGAATAAGTGTCTGTCAGTCGGCCAGTTTTTGGCGGCTTGTTTTAGGTCAGACTTCTGTTCCGTTCTCGGCCAGAATACGCTATTAGTGGAACACGGCCAGAACATCCAACATCGCATTAAGTGATCCGGAATTCAAGCGTCATTAGCGGATCCCCGGATAGCCTGGTGTTCGTCTGGAGCTCTTGTGGCGGCGCCGCGATCCCAGGTGTTTAATAGATTTTCGTACATTATTGCCGAAATAATGGTTATTTCGGAGTTAGCTAACTACCAGCTATTATGGGATGTTGTGTCCAGATCCGCCATGACGAAGTGATAATTATCTGCTAATCCGGAACGTCGTCGGGAACCGTTTTAATACTTAACACCAACGAATCCATTATTTTAAAAATATTTTTCATTCTGAAACATGCATACACAAGCACTCACACACACACACACACACACACACACACACACACACACACACACACACACACACACACACACACACACACACACACACACACACACACACACACACACACACACACACACACACACACACACACACGCACGCACGCACGCACGCGCACATATACACACGCACCCCCACACACATACACACACATATATATATATACGTATACACACACATACGTACACACACACACACACGGGACTGGTGAGATATTACACATGTCTCAGCATGAAAAGCTGTCACTCTGCATTCAGTCCCCTGAAGAAACGTCCAAAGTTTGAATTCACGGTTCGAGATTATCTGTGCCTGTGCCTTATTATACACAATTAAACGATATTTCACTCTAGTCCAGTAATAATTCATTGTATAGTATTGCTACTTTGTTTTTGTTTTAGCTAAATCACTTCACTGATTCCATACGGAGTTAGTGTACATTGTCTCACGTGGTCAATAAACTGTAATGTTTGTTAACAGGCCTTAACTTTTCACTCAGCTTAGAGAAAAACTTAGACGCCTGATTAGTCGGACGTGTTTCGATACGGTTAATATAGATAGGATTTATTTAGTTATTCGAACACAGAATAAAGCTGAGGTCAGCATCTGAGGTGTCGAACTGTTTTATATACAGGTTTCTTTTGGACCAAAGAAAATTACTGTTGAATGTAAACTGTGGTGTCAAAGTAGTCATATGTATGTAGTAAGTCGCCATTGAACCGCACGCACGTGTTGTTTGCTGCGAGCTGTGGTATCAAATGGTATGTTTTACGTGCTTCCACTTTTTGTACTTAGCCTGCATGTAGCCGCTTTCCTGTGGGCGTGACATATTTTTAGCGTACGAAAAGCGAATTAGTTGGTTCCCACAGGCTGATGAGTAGACTAGACACATGCTTAGGTATACGCATAAATGTATCAATATGTGGAAGTATGGAACATTTTATTTTTAGATTAATATATGTATAGTTGTATTTATATTTATATTTATAGAGGCAAGTCTCAAAGGATGTTTAGATATGTTGATGCTCTGTGCCTGTTGCCTCTTTATATGTACCATAAAACGCACATTGCCCGTGCCAGACATCTTATCTATTTCCATCCAGATTCCTTATTACACAAATGTGAGAAAGTTATGTCGTTATTACAACATGTTTGAGTGTTTTAGCTTTGTTATGTATAATGTAGAATCTATATTGTTGTCCTCTTATGTGGTCTGGCGAAACGACCTATTAATTCATACAGTGCTGTTTGATGGATTTATACTCCTGGAGTCGTTTGTTACTCCGGCAGGCATCTCCATGGGTATTAAGCTGAGTTTTTCCCATATTATGAGTAATTAGTTACACTGATATAGGAAAATTGTTGAATGTATAGCTATTATAATTCCCCACGTGTCATTCGCAGTATCGGAGATCTGCCTGAAATCCGCTGTTCTCGACCATGGGTCAAATAGATCAAGTGGATAGCCGCTTTAATTTAGATCCCACCATACCTTCCTAACTGCATATACTTAGGGACGCTAAATTAAGCGTGAATGAACGTTCACTTAGTGATGAATGGAAACGTATGAGGATTAGCTGTTAGATTTGTACAGCTGTTCTAGTATTTACTCAGGTTAGAAACGATATTTCGTTCTAGTCCAGTAATAATCCATTGTGCAGAATTGCTACTTGTTTTTATTTTAGCTAAATCACTTCACTGATTCCATACGGAGTTGGTGTATATTGTCTAACGTGGTCAACAAACTGTAATGTTTGTTAACACACCGATGGCCTATAAAAGGCCTAACATTTCTCTCAGGTTAGAGAAGAACTTCGACGCCAGACTAGTCGGACGTGTATCGAAATGGTTCATATCGGTAGGATTTATTTAGAATAAAGCTGAGGTCAGCACACACACAACACACTCACTCATTCACTCACTCATTCACCCACTCACTCATTCACTCACTCACTCACTCATACACTCACACCCTCATACACGTGTTCATGACGTTGCTACACGACTCTACTCGGCTGAAATTGCAGAGTGAAAAACGACAGAACCAACTATAGATGGCGCCACAGGTGGATCGTACTGGCGCCGATGGGATCAAATTTCCGGATACGCTCACCTGATATCATCCACGTTTTTTTAAACGTCGTTAACGTTTGATATTATCACAATTTTAATAAAATGGAAACGTCGATGGGTTGGGAAATGTCTTATCTACAGGTTTTTATAGGGAAATACATCATTTAGAGTAAAATGAAACTACATAAAGGATCTCTGTAATGGTACTTTTGCAATTCGCGATCGCCACTAAACATAATTAACCTATTATTGAGCGATATCTCGGGTTGGGATTCTGCCTTTTAGCCGCATCGAATACCGTACACGCACGAAACGCATGTATCCGGGACCAATGGAAAATAATGCATTGCGGCCGTCATCCCCTCATCCAGAATACTTCTTCTCTACTTCACTTAAATATTATGCTTAAGTTTTATTCAACTATTATTATAATAATAAGTAGTACCTTGTAAATAAATTGTTAAACATAGTCCGGGGAATTACATATTTAGGGTAGATGACAACAATCGGACAATGATCGGCTGGTATTTGAAGCTTGTAGAATGATAGTTCATCGATGAGTGGCACTCAGCATTTCCGTATTATTGTATTGACCATAAGTGTAGTTCACACGTTGTTTAACGTATGACATTTTGTGACATATTAATCAGATATGTGAGGCAATACTTCAGACTGAACTCAGAAATATTGAGCTGAAAAATACAAATACATTCAGGTCGCTTGCTAAGAAATGCCCCCCCCCCCAACCGTATGTTTACAACATGACAGCAACAGAGAGTGATAGGAAATGCGATTGTTCTATTGCATGTAAACCAAAATATGTATCAGCAAATATATATATATATATATATATATATATATATATATATATTGTGTGTGTGTGTGTGTGTGTTTAATAGTATGAATTAAAGTACTGGTAGAGAGAATCTAGAATCTGATAATTCAAATCCTAGGACGATTCATCAGGATACTAAATCCTGACAAGCGACTTTTCATGCCGAGTCGAATGTAATATTTATCACACGTTCTCTGCCGCTGATCAGTCACTTCATTACCTTTGGAGGTCGCTCGGCCCATTTAGCCTACCACGTGTACAAAGGTGGCCGTAAAACATCAATCATCATCATCATCATCATCATCATCATCATCATCATCTGCCGCTGGTCATAGATAACTCTCATATACATACGTCATTTATATTAAGAGACCAGGTCGAACTATTATCATGAAGCATTTTAAATTACTATTTAATAACAACAACAACAACAACAGTAATATCAAAACACGCCTATGTTTGTGTACACATACGTTAAAGGTAAGCCCTGAGAACACACACATTTTATTACATAAATCCGTACGGGTTGAAATAAAATAAAAAGTGACTTAATCGTCGACATTTAATCACCAAATTGTTAATCAATCAGTAAAAAGTAATAATTATCTTTAAAGAATTAAAGATGAGCCACCATTCGCCCTATCACGTTCAATCTTTGGCCATAATTGATGTGCTGCTATTCGTTGTCTGTCGAGTCCTAAGTACTCTTCCTATATCAGTAATGTAGTGTTCTGTGTTTAACAGCTAATTATAACATTTTACTGGCGTCTACGTGGGGCTATCTCTTGTTTGCTTTAAATTGTCTGTTAATTCCCCAAAATTAATTGTCAAGCTCTAGCCTGTCTACCTATCTCTAGTAATGTGGTGATATATAGATACATAAAGAGGATCTATCCAATACATTATCAAAATCCCATGCTTACCTCAAAATATTCTACCTTCCTCACAGAAGCCAGAAACACAATGCAATGCTTTTCCGTGGAGTTCGTCTGTATTGATGCCATGGTATGATATAACATTGTAATTAAATAGGAACAATATACAATGGTCAATACCTACCTACAGTGTAATCAATTACTATTTTATTACATCTGGAAGTGATGAGTATTTTAAGTCTACCGATTAGGGCTAACCCATATATATATATATATATATATATATATATATATATATATATATATATATATATATATGCCTTACCTCATAGACTCGCACCCACGTATACACGCATATAAACACACAGCAAAGTATTTTCCTATTTAGTATCAAACGTAACACTTTACGCCAGCAACAGTTCAGTCATTTTCTTCATATCCCACAACAACCTGGCGTGCCACGTGATCGGCAGCATAGGTGGCAGCACCTTTCTCCAGCTCCCATTAAGAGAACAGGGCTCCTCCAGGACAGTGATCAGACCAAATGGCTTCTCGTAGACGAGCGATATAAACTTCTTATATCCTAACGGCCTGCCCCCAGACATCAGCCGTGTTACAGTCTCCATCGTTGAGAGATGACCCACAATCAATACATCGCCACCTAGTAACAAAATATGCGTAATTAGTTTTTAAAACTATATTAAATCAATTACATGCATCGATTTCATATACATCTCTGGAATTTATTTGACCCATAACGAGATTATGTTTGTATGCACCAGTGTCAGTGGCTACTGTTTAGCTAAGCGGATAGAGAAGGAATTGAATTGACGATTTGTCATATTTCATTCATCAATTCATTGTTTTTGAAATTTCGACCAAGCAATGCCTACAAAGGACTATACTCTTTGGTACTTCCCAAGTCATGAAAACCTCCCAACCCCAGGGCAATATGTCGTTTTCGAAATCGGCTATACTCGATGAACAAATATACCATCTGGTTATACAGAGGTGGGCCAACCGGCAAATACGCGGAAATCCAACAGGGATTCGAATCTAGTGACTCACGCTTTCGGTTCGGCGCCCTACGACTGAGCCATCTAGATCACAGACCCTAACCTTCTTGTTTATGTCTGTTCGCTATCCACTTTGTCAATTCGTAGCATCGCCTGTACTCGTGAAGTCTATCCTCTTTGTAGTCTATTTGGTCATAATCGATAAATGGTTTATAACTAACGTTAACATTGATGTGGAACCGACGTAAATTTTTCAAGTCCATCACTTGTATGTTTCGGGACCATTTAAACCATTCGAGTAAAGCGGGCTCCACGTTTATGGCGACCTTCATGCCCATACCTGTAATAGGATACTTTATGTATATATATATATATATATATATATATATATATATATATATATATATATATATATATATATATATATATTTGTGTGCATAGGTTATTTACATGTATAGATTTACGTATGCTATAGATTTACTGAAGTTATGAAGTTTTGGTCTTGATTTGGAGTCATATATATATATATATATATATATATATATATATATATATATATATATATATATATATAATATATATAATTTGGGGTTTAATAATCAAATTCCGATATCACGAGAATGATTCGTTGTTTAACTATCTGATTTCAAATAGATCGAGCGCAAAGATGTATAATTTGGCAAAGCCGGATAAACATTAGATTATCAAAAGGAAACTTTCTTATCGAAGGATGAAACACCCAGAACAAATAGGCAGAGAAACATTTTAATTGAGCGTTAATTAGGGGTGAGTGATAATAGAGGCAGCTCACCTAATAATATACTATTAGCTGATTCTATACATCTTAAAGGTGGTGACGAGTAGACATGTGATATTTTGACACCTATCTCACGTAAACAATAACCTGAAACATAAAAATATGACACTGAGACAGGTATCCCGTATAAACAGTAATCTATATACTAAATAAATGTCATTTAATTATATTAGACAAGGATACGTATTGTAAACAAACGACACTAACATTTATCTCACATCGATGCAATAATTTGTTTATGGAGATTTAATGACAGTTAGATAAAGACATAGATAGAGATGCATTTATAGATGGATGAACAAAGAGATGGACGGACGGACGAACGGTTGAACAAATGGATGGACAGATGGACAGAAGAGAAATGTGAAATGACATAGATGGACACAGATAGATACCCAGATAATTAAATATATAGTGTTTTATTTACGATAATCATCTGCTCTCTCTCTCTCTCTCTCTCTCTCTCTCTCTCTTTTATATATATATATATATATTATTTTATATATATATATATATATATATATATATATATATATATATATACATATATTAAATATATAGTGTTTTATTTACAAATCTTTTAAAATTTATATATATATATATATATATATATATATATATATATATATATATATATATATATATATATATATAACAGATTCAGACTGATTTTCAACAACACTTGTATTTCATATATATATATATATATATATATATATATATATATATATATATATATAAATATATATATTAAATATATATTATATATATATAACTGTTTCACATATTATATTATAATATAATATTATTATATATATATATATATATATATATATATATATATATATATATATATATATACCTATTAACCAGCTTTAATGACTGATTGTTGGATATGATAATTTAATGGATTCTTTCTTATTAACACAACCGGCATGTTTAGGTCAACTCTTTGATAATTACCTGTAAAATATAAAACAAATGTATCATAATGAAACATATACGTGTAGCTAAACGGCGGTAAATATGACAATGGTTGGGACACTGTTTGGAACTATGATGTTTACTTATTAAAATTTAGTTTTTTAAATTATTATTCTAAGCTCTTTGGCTATAATGGCTGAACGTCCAAGTAACCCTCCACAGCAGCAAGCTTAAAGTCCGCGCGGAGAGTGGACTTTAAAGTTTGTCGGCAATAATGTATAATGTGATTGGCAATCACTTTTTATAAATTTGAACTGTTCAACGATTGAAGAGTCTGCCATATGGTAGATTTATCAGGGATATCCTTTTTCGATTTCCTGCATTATTTGATATTGAAGCAGTTCATTTTGCAAATATACAAAGGTTTTCCAGTGGTAGATTACATTTATGGAACTTTATTTGCACTGAACAGGTGTCAACGTTTGTCCTTGACATCATAGAATGACAGCGAAATTACATAAAATATTAGTTAAACTGATAAATTACAGTTTCTCATAAAAAGCCATTGGAGGTCAGTACAAAGTTTGTGTGCTACGTTGTCTGAGGCTAATTGTTTAAAATACAAGTGTAATTATTTCAGTTCGGCCGGCTTTTAATTCAATCCCCCGCAACACACACACACACACACACACACACACACACACACACACAACACGAACAAATCTAGAAGATATCAGAACGAAACTGTTTGATGGGTAGTTGTTTGAAATTTCTCTCTACCTCACTCCACCTCCCTCCCCACCCTTCCTGCCTCCCCCTCCCTATCACTCACTCACCATGTTCATCAAATGCCAGGTTGACCCAGTTAGGTATCACCTTGCTCAATTTTTCCGTGTGTCTTATCACATAAATACGTCTCCGAGACCGGCCTGTGTTGTTGCAGACCCCATCGTCATCAAAGTCACGTGACATATTTTGACCAATCAGACCACGCCTCCAGTATTCTGTGTCTCCCACAAGGAGTTCACTCGCATTAAAATAGTGAAACATCCTCTGATCCTTGGTGTAGTTCATCAACAAATATTTCCCCATCACCGAGGCGACAGCAGAATTGATATTGGTGTTCTGGAAGTCGCTGGAAAACAAAGTATTCCAGGCAAAATGGTCGATTGGGTCACTCTTGATGACCTTGACACCAACATCAAAAAAGTACTCGTAGAACGCGATAAGCATGAAGCTATTGAATAGCATAGCTCCACAGACGATGATCCCCAATTTCATGTCAGATTCTTGATGCTGTGACACCGAAAAGTCCGACGTCGAAGTTGTTTGATGGCGGAAATATAAACGTCTGACGTCATACACAGAGGATATCTTGTTCACACGCCAGAAAAGGTAAATGTCACACCTCGACCAGATCAATACCTGATCGATTGATTACAAATATATCCACAATTGTCTTATAAAAGGTGAAATTACAAAGGGGAAACGGTGACACAGACAAAGGCTATCCCATGAAGATGCTCGCTGGAGAAGGTCGGAAGAGAAGTTGATCTAGCGAAGTCAATCTGATAAAGATAATACAAATTTAGATTATTTTACAAACTTCCACACGGTAACCGCCACAAGGGGGGGAGGGGGTGTTACAAGATATACCTTATGGAAATCATAAACATAACATAATAAAATAAAACTACAACAACAATAATAATAATAATAATAATAATAATAATAATAATAATAATAATAATAATACATAAAAGGTAACAATGACAACAAGAATGACAACAATCACAAAAAATAAATCTATAACCCCCCCCCTCTCTCTCTCCTGTTTGATAAATGTATAACTCCTATGATAAATGAATTATTTCCCTTTTTAGTTTGCTAACAACCCGTATTTATAAAAAAAAATTAAGTATATATTATGGCAATAACTACATGTTGTTGTTGTTGTTATTGATGTTATTTTCGTTTTATGGCCATTTTGTGCACAACTTAAATTAAAGGTCAGAGCATCTTCCAAAAGTTTGTGAAGTCTAGTGAAAGATGAAACAGCCTTCAGAGTAAGCTATGCTTCGTCATCCCTTTCGTCATTATTTCATCATCATCATCATCGTCATCATTATACATCAGTCTGTGATGTGATAATGATAACATTATCCAGAAGCAATCTGTGATATTTATCACAACCGAAGGGTCGTTGGTTCGAGTCTCCGGTGCTGCAATCCCATTATATGGCGACTGGTTCACTCAATCAGAAATGAGACCCTGATAGGATTTGGTGGCTATGTGTGTCTTTAATGACAGCATGTGAAATGGGTCTGAGTCATGGATATTAATTCTGTAAAACGACTTAAGAGCAACTATCTAGAGAGGACGATATATAAATATCAGTTATTATTATTATTATTATTATTATTATTATTATTATTATAAACCGAAGCATACCTCCACACAGCCTACGACATATTAAGGAAAGTGCAGTAGGTAGTAGAACACTCTGCTGCATACCAACAGGCTGTGGGTTCGAATCGGACTCCTATCTGTCTTAGCCCGTCACTTCCATATTTCCATGTAGGTTTTTGCCACACTACAAGAACCAATTTACTTCAATCCATATTATTTTTCAGCCGTTATACACAATACACAGTATAAAAGTATACAATGGTGGTATTTTAAATGAATATTGTGTTAAAATTTACACCATTACAGGTATTACCTTTATTATAAACATAGCATTAATGAAAAGGCACAGCTGATATCGATTCGAATATCCAGTCCAAATTATTCATCTGAATTTTTATAATATATTTATGAGTTTGACAAGTGACATTTCGCTGTAATTTTTTCCAGACTTTTGCGTTTCGACCTATAAAATGATAGGTTGTTGTACATCAAATGTATTTTAACTGCCTCGAAACGTCTTCAATAAACACTTATTTGCCTGGATTGATTGTTCTGTAGCTACGTGCTTCTGCTTTCTGTACGTAGCCTTATAGCAGCGGCTTCTCTTTAGACGCTAGGCCCCACAGGCTGATGAGTAGCCGAGTCACAAGTACAGGTCCTACGTATGTACAGATATGTGGAGGTGTAGAATGCCACGCCAATAGGGAAACAGTCGTATGTCGCCTACGCACAAAAAGCGGAAACAAACAAAAACGTACCATTTCACACTATAGCTCACAGTTAACAACACGTGCATGTGGTTCACTAGTAGGTGAACATATATACAAGATAAATACTTTGATACCACGGTTTACTTTCAGCAGTAATTGGCTGTGGCTCAAAGGTAACCTATGCATAAAACTAACACAGATGCTCATCTCAACTCCATTCTGGGTGCGAATAGTTAAACAAAATGGACAGACATCCGATAAGTCCTGCGTCGCTAAGGTGTTGTTTGATCGGGATGAACATTATGCCTCTATGGGCTTTCAGCTGGCCAACCAACCAATATAACAGTTTCACTCTCTGCCCGCAACTTAATACCCATGGAGATACCTGCCGGAGTAACAAACGACTACCGGAGTATAAATACACCAAACAGCATTGGATGATTTAAGTTCCTTTCACCAGACCATATGAAAGGAAACAATATAGATTCTACATTATACATGGCAAAGCTGATACAGTAAAAAAAGACAATTGGTGTAATAAGGAATCTGGATCGAAATAGGTCTCATGACTGGCACGGGCAATGTGTGTTTTAGGTTACATATATGTGGTAGAACTGACTCAGAACATCAGCACCTATACATCCTTTAAAACTAATACCTCCTTTAATCTATACATAATTAAAAAAATACATAATTCAATTTAAGTATAGAAAAATCTCCACCTCCCCGCATTTATACGTGCGTAGGTCGATTTATGTCTGGGCTACTCATCAGCCTGTGGAGATCAGCCAATCAGCTTACCTTTCGTGGATGGATGGATGGATGAATGTTGTTTAACGACACATCGGCACAATTTAGGCCATTCAGTGTCCTAGAACGTTTGGAAATAAAACCGTTTTAACGAATCTTGATAAAAGTTAAAAAGCCGGATTACTGGCATTGATAAATGTTTGTATAAGCTAAGATGTAAATTATTAAGTATAAATGGTAAATATACATTGGTGTATGGGTGTATAAGCTTGTTAAAAAGATAAAATCAGATTCTTAATCGTCCAACAGGGTAAATAACATGTGAAATATCGAAGATAATGACTAGTTTTGACTAGAGGTAATTAAATAGATTTCTGTTAAAAGAGAAGACCTGCTTCTATAGAGGAAATAAAAGGTGAGGTTATAACATTGACTAGATGTTCTCACTTAAAATAACTAATTTTAAGGAAAAAAAGAGACCAGCTTCTCTTTGGAATGATGCTGACTAGATGTTACCACTTTAAATAATTTATATTAAAAAGAAAAGACCAGCTTCTCTTATGAAGTTTAAAATTGTGTCCGGGGTAATATTGTCCAGCAGCTCTTTCCGAGTCTCTGCATGGTAGTAGTGTACTCTGATGTGGTGGTATTCCGAGCAATGAAGGAGGATGTGATCGACTGTCAGGCGTTCTTGGCAGGAGATACACTCTGGTGGATCATCTCCAGCCAAGAGGTATCTATGGGTGAGGAAAGAATGCCCGATCCGTAAACGGCAGAGCACAATTTCTTCACGACGCCTTTCCTGACAGGACCACATCGTACATCCTAATGCAGGCTGCACTGCATCCGCTTACCTTTCGTAACAGATATGTCACGCCTACTCGGCTTTAAAGGCTTAGGACAACGAATTTTGAATATTGTTTTCATTCGCATATAATTTTACATTTTATATTGTTAAAACAATACCTTTCTCTTATTTACGACCCCAGTGCATCACAGCGTTCTACTGAAGTAGGGTGACGTCAATGCACCAAATCGGGTTGATCGATACAACTTGCATCGTGAAAGCAGCAAAACATAACCACGTGATAAACGCCGCCATTGCTTGTTACGTTGTAGAAATGTTTACCACGTAAGCAAGCGTGATATTATCGCTAATATCCCGTGTTTGGTGTTACGACCGATTTATTTAGATGCATAGTAGTTTTTAGAATTATTGTGAAATATAGTTTGGGGCTGATGATTGATGTTTTAGGGCCACTTTTGTCCACATGGTGGGTTAAATTGGCCGAGGGACCTGCAAAGGTAATGAAGCGAAGTCAAAGGTGAAACACACCTCAGATATGCCCACGCCAAGTTTCGAACTCAGGTGGTAGTGATATGTGATCCAGCGCGCTACCAGTTAGACCACGGAGGCGCCGTATTTATGCGGCAATAGTAGTTTGGAAAGTGAGATTTGGCACCCTAGTATCAATATATCAAGGTATCAGTGTATATCAGTTTATTACTTAATATTTTTATTGCTGAAAATAAATGTCAAAACCTCTGGTCACTTCGTTGTGAACTCGGAATTTCCTCGTAACGATAATGCAGAAACCATGTAAGTCTAAGACAGATCGTGAATGCCTGCGGAGAATGACTTTGTTTGCTCAAAGTGGCAAATAGCCTCAGGATTTGGGCAACAAACAGCCTCCGAGGCAGAGGTTTTATTTCGCCATGAAATAAGTTCTTTTTAATTTTAAATTGCCCTTTCAACTTTTAAATTCTATTGATTAATTTGCTATTTGATGGTGATTAATATGACAAGACATAACCAGACCCAGTGCTTCATTTCCCTCTAGAGATCTGTCGGCTTTTAATTACTACAACGTGTTGCCGAGATATAATGATAAATTTGCTCATTGTCGCCTGTCGATGTCGATTTAACACATCGATAACATTAATCTAGCCATTGTTAAATTACTTACGACCGATGTTGATATCGTTGTGTCACAAATCACATATATCTTAGCCTGACAAATTGAAGCATGTTACTGCCTATGAATGGCATCTTGCAGTATTCGAATAGTTAGTCCAATGTGAAAGGTTGACATCAAAATCTAACATGGTAGCAAATGGAGACGAGAATATAAATATATAATGTGTGATCATTGTCAGAGTACAAAGGCTTCAGATACATAGAGTAAAATGTGCTCCAATGAAAGATACCAGTATTGAATTAATTTCGATAATAATGTTATTTCTAGATGACGTAATTGTAATTGTGTATTGATAGTTTTTGAAATATAGTATTCATATACCATTTTACAGTGGTGTGTATTAGCATTACTACACCTTGTTAGGTACATATACATAATACCTGTACACATATTGGTGGTGATGTTTAAAGTAATTTTCTTTCTTCTAGATGTAGTGGTGTTCCTATCAAACGAGGACTCATTCTCTGCTGCCATTCAGTATTGGCATGGGTTTAAGGCTAGCCATTTGCAGTTTGCGTTCCACAAACAAGACAGCTCAACTGTGGGCGTTACTGGATGTGTAATTATCCTTTGACAATATCGTTCCTTCCTGACACCGGTCAAGTCGGTGATGTCGAACATTTCCCCCCTCAGCCTTCAAAGTCTGCGAGACAGCATTCAAGCATTCAGATCGTACGATTTTTGTCAGTTTAGTAATAGCCATGTTAACTGGAGAGTGTTGGATTAGTTATTTGATACACAAGTGAGTCTACCTATTGTTGTGGCTGATAGCCATGTAGGTGTCAGTGCTAGAACCCAAAGAGAATATGTGCAGTAGAGGATAATCTATTAGTTTTGATGTGAATTAAGAAAGAAAGAAGGAATACCTAAATATGTTTAGTTGATATGTAGTAAGGTATTCAAAACCGCGAACGGAATCCTAACCAAGGTTGGGTGGAGTATAGGGGAAGTTCTCGTATATCAGTGTATGCACGGAAATCCCAGGTCTTGTCTCCAGTTTAAAAATGTTCACTTATTTTTATCACTATTTTTCACATAAACCAGAGTTTTGTTTCGACAGTTTTCGTTTCGAGAGTTTTTCATGTGTATAGAGAGGCGTTTAGGATTTACACTCTTGTATTTGTTGAATGTTGGATTTACACCAGTTTCAAGTTGTACTTGTTGAATATATATATATATATATATATATATGAGTGTGTGTGTGTGTGTGTGCGTGCGCGCGCGTATGTGTGTATTAACTAACCATATTTTTCAATGCACCATTTTCAGTTGTTCGGCTGTAGTGTATCAGCCTTAGACGAATGCCATTCAAATGAGTATTTATTAACATCATGGATTATATGTTATAGTTAATGACGGGGACAATTGAGTTAAGTTAATAAGATAATGCTTTTTTACTTATTTCGTTATTATCTTGGTCAATCTCAAGCTGATTATGTAAACTTCAATACCGATTTTTTGAAATGCAAAATTCAAATGTAATATGTTGATATAGTTGATTACCTGATAACATTTGATTTGCAGTCGCAGACCTTTATATGTCAGATTTTGGCGAGCCTGTTTTGGAGTGCTAGAGTGCAACTATCATCCAGGTAAATTATTTTCATTCGTGTATCCACATCACCTTGTTATTGGCAGACTTGTTACTTAATTCTATCAAAGCAGGCCAGTATACTCGAGTCTGTGCACGTAAATAGACATTGGCTTACCGACAAAATGAGCTACTGGGTTGGATCTTTCTTATAATGATGTGCCATTATGTGTTTTTCTTTCTTCACTTCTCTAAATAAACATGATGGATGAAGACCTTTGTTCAGCAGAAGTGGAATCCCAAACCTATCGGAGTAAAGAGTATACACCAGAAGCCAACTTCGACGATATCATCAGGATCCAATCATAATTCTGACCAGGCATGTTGCACCTGTTTAGGATAATGTGGTCACTCCGAGCAAAGTTTCGGTCACACTGTTTGAGGTTGAATTGGGGAAGCTTGTAGAACCTGCACGTGAATTTTGAATTTAGTGTTATGCATAGGCATGTTACACACGGATACAAAAATTATGACCGCTTGAATGCATTACATTAATGTTTCCTTCATTCTGCTGAAGACCTCCTCACCTGACCCAGTTCAACCCAGCATCACCCCCAATGTTGTCACAGCACTGAGTATTGGCACCACACCCCAGAACAAAATAAGCCTGGTAATTAATTATAAAGCTGATTTCACCATTTTTACAGTTTATGGGTTAGCTCTATCTAAGTAAACATTACAGATCTTGCAAACTTTGATAAATATTATCTTTATTACATCCAGCACCCAGCTACACCAGAGGAATGGAAAAAGACATTCACCCTGACATACCAAAAATGGATTGCGAGGATCAGTGCCACAGGAAAGCTAGAGCTTCGTACGCCCCTCCAGTCATGGTAATTCCCATCACAGCATCCTGTAGTGACAAACCACTCACCAATCCTAGACTTTAATTTTACCATCAAACTCGGCCTGTGAGGGTAATTTGCGTACTGTTAAGTAAGCATTTATTCTTTTTCAGATTATTTTATATCTATGTACCGAAACCTAAATGGTTTTCCAATAACATACACACATATTTATCCCCGCTGATTGTTAGCATGTATGCTGTTTGTTTATTTCTTATCATATATACACTTGTGATATCTGAGTCATTAGGGTGATGAGGGAGCGTACCTCGTGAAACAGCCCTACTTGTATGTGCAAACAACTACAGCACATGAGATCATCATCCTTTCCAGTCTTCACCATCTACACCCACTCTCCCTACGTATAAATGGTTTCTTAATCTCTATGCTCAGGATATCATCACCAGGAAAGAGGACATTAACACTACCGTATATACTCGCGTATAAGTCGACCCTGCAGATAAGTCGTGGTCACTTGTTATTTCTTTCCTCAGGCATATGCTCACCGTATAAATCGAGGTTAAGTATTGGCTTAAAATATCTTAAAATCCGGAAGAGTTAACTCAGCAATTTCAAACTCATGGTGTCAGGAAGTGCGTCAAATATATATCAGTGTCAACTTCTTCACGGGCAGCGACACTTCAACTGGCAAGTGTTATTAGTTAATTGTTTCACGGAAAGTAGCGAACAAGGCTTGCACTGTGAACAGCGATTTCTATATTATCGTTAATAATCTGGAGGTACCGGTAGTTAACAACTCGTCACTATCAAGTATTATTACACAAAGACCAGCATGTTTGTGAGCTCCAAATAACAGTTTGGTGAAAATGAATTGTTATTTATTTAATAACAATGGATTAGTAGGCAGCTATGTGACGATTTTATTCCGACTCTGGCTCTTGTTGGGTTGAATCCCATAGTGTTGTGTGTCAAGGATGGCCGAAAACATCTTTCCTTCAGCTGGTAGGAAATTTGACGCACGTGTAAGTCGATGTGTTTCTGGGAAGTCCCTTTTCCCTACCCAAAAATCGACTTATACGCGAGTATATACAGTTTATCATATCCACACAAGGATTCATCCCGAAACTGTAATCTAGTAGGAAGGTGAATACAATGTGAATCGCCATTAGACACATCGTTATTTAAGCGATCTCGGATTATTTCAGTTTTGATCGAGCATTGATAACTTTCGGTGATGATCAGTACATGATTAGTGAGTTGATGATAACCAGTTAACACTCCTGAGTTAGCCATAAAACTATAATTAAGAGCGACATATGATTATGGATATCAATGCATGATGCATGGTAGATTGACTTTTAGTTGATTTTTGGAGATCACTCTGGGCAGCCTTAGTAGGGAATGTGCGGGGAGAAGTACCGATGTGCGTCTTAAATGAACAAGAAGAGGCTGGCTTGGACGCCATGGCAAATGATCTGATGTGTAGTTATCACACTGCTGGTGTCCCAGCATCTGCCGTGATCTTTGTAGATCAGGACTGATGCTCCAGCTCAGGTTCTGGGATCTGGAAGGTCCACTTTGCAGAGTGACCCAATCTACAAATACGACTAGACATCTTGAACTTCAAGAAGTGGATTGCTGTTGGTTGCATCACCGACGCCCATCAGCTTCTAGGAATGTTAATACCGTCTGTCCGCATGCAGGTTTGAGTGCGATCTCCAGTCAAGAAGGGAACATCTGCCATTATCCGCTGGACGGCAATTTTACGGTCATACCGTAAAGACATGCCAGCTGGTACATAAGGTTCATTGCCCTTTCACAAGAAAAGATATTGGATGGCTACCAGTGCTAAAAAATATCAGTATGTACACTCTGAGAATACAGTAGACCAAGCCCAGTTGAGTCAACAATGGGAGTTTTTACTTAATAGGCCAAAGTACCCTGGTCATCTATCAGATGCCTGCTGAAATTCACTGCCCAGAACTGACTGTACACGGCACCTGCCACACCAAATTGTCATGAAATTATTGCAACCGAGTGTTGGCAAAAAATCAGTTTTGGATATAAGGGTGACAAATAAAACGATTCCAGTGAAGTATGTGTATTGAAACAGCGAGAAGTTAAAACAAACCAAACTAATGTTAATTTGGTCGACTATATGGTAATGTCTTCACGATAAACCGACAAGTGTCCACAAGGAAATTGTCAACGGATCAAATGCCCGGCAGCAAAAAATGGATAAATGATGAGTGGATAATGGATACAAATAATGTGACAAAGCGAAGTAATAAGCACCAAGAAAGATTACTGAAACGTTTTAAAAAATGGATATTAGATAAAAATAGAAATATACGATAAAAACCTAAAATGGCGAAATTTAGATATTTGTCTCTAACTTTTCGATGATTATTTTTGAGCGGACATTCCATAAACTCCACATTCACAAAGGAAGCTTATATGTATCAAAGGTAAGTTGTGTGTGTGTGTGTGTGTGTGTGTTTGTATCTGTGTGTGTGTGTGTGTGTGTATCTGTGTGTGTCTGCGTTAACCTGCCTCTTTAGTTGATAGGTAAGCTTATATCATTTAGGCTTCACGAAGACGTGGCATAAATTGATAAAGCGTTTCCTATTTGAGACATATGTCATACCGTCTTCCTGCGCCCATTTACTCACGATTTCCTGTGGCAATTGTTCACGGTCCAGTAGCGACTGTGACAAAACGGCGACGTTTACCTGACAACTTTTCATTAACCTGTTCTGACAGGTAACACGGCGCAACATGTTAAAGCTTAAGTCGGTAACTTCGTGGTCTGTCTCTGCGTGATACTTTCTTTACCGTGACATATTATCTTAAGGTAAAATTTATCTGCAAGATTATAACATTAAAAAAGTTGAAGAAAGAAATCGGTGATTCTCTTTGTCATAACGTAACATATAAAGTGTTATGCATAACGCATATATTAACGGAACACATTATATAAATGCCAACTTCATTCGCCAGATGGCACTGTTCTATCTCTATGTGATATGTGTGTGTGTGTGTGTGTGTGTGTACGTGTGTTTGTTTTGCGTGCTTTGTTTTAGTTGGAAAATTCTCAAAATTAATTGCTTTATGAATTTCGTAATAACCTTCTCCATTATTATGCCACTTCTATATATAATTAAAGTATATGTAAGATTGGTAATATATTTTCTTTCCTTGTAGGTAAAATATTAGAAATTTAAAAAATAAATTAGTATATTAATTTATTTGAACCTTGAACCTATCTGCCAAAATCATATAACTAAGTCAGTAATATCCAATTATAGAACTATTTTTTCATTGTTTCTGTTTTGCTTCTAGTGACTGCTAAAGTTTACCATCAAATGAACAAAACATAATGTTACTTCACAACAATTACATGTAATTAATTAATGTACAGTACTCTGGAGACAAAATATGTTTTTTACTTGTTTTGCAACAAAGAATGGAGAATGTTTCATATTTGTCTGATACGGAAAATGTCGTATGAAAACTGCTCATTCGCAATGGAACTTTAACATTGGAAAGTTCTTCAATAAAATCAAAGGCATAACCAACATCACGGTGTGTAAATTTTTTTCATTATACAGGACTCATATTCTAGTAATATTATGTTCGATAAGGTAAATCTTGACATTAATCTTTAAATTTCCTTGCAATCTAATCCTGTGATGAAGAACTGATACACTATTGGCATTCTTGACACAAGAAGCACTTGTAACTGTAGTCCATGCCTTTGTCACATCTCGTATAGACTAGTGTAACTCCCTGTTATACGGCATATCTGATTATAACATTAATGGCCTTCAGCGAATTCAGAAAAGTGCTGCTCGCATAGTAACAAATACTCGAAAATATGATCATATCATTCCAATTCTTCAAAAACTACATTGACTACCTGTTAGACAGCGTATCCATTTCAAAATTGTATTAATAACTTATAAATCTAGTAATGATATGGCACCAGAATACCTGTGTGAACATGTGTCCATTAGAAAGTCATCCAGAAAACTCAGGTTATCCAGTCAGATACTATTGCAGTACCAGTGTCTCGGCTCAAGTCATATGGTAATTGTGCGTTTAGTGTTGCAGCCCCCACTTTGTGTAATAGATTGCCGACAGATATTAGAAATGGGTCGTCTGTTAAATATTTTTATCTGTTCTAAAAACACACCTGTTCAAGTTTGCTTTCACGGATAAATAATAATAATTTGGTTAATCACTTACAGGCTTTTTTACAAACATATTATTTGGGGTATTATTATACTACATATTGATTGTACAGCGCCTTTGAATGA
This sequence comes from Paralvinella palmiformis, assembly GCA_025642065.1. NCBI lineage: Eukaryota > Metazoa > Annelida > Polychaeta > Terebellida > Alvinellidae > Paralvinella > Paralvinella palmiformis. The sequence continues at coordinate 32,034 of JAODUP010000537.1, read as the reverse complement.
CTCCTGCTAGTAAGGGCGCTTTATTAAATATACAGTAATATTATTATTATTATTGGATGAATGGCTAATAGGATGGATGACATATCAGGTTGAACTTGGCACAGTTCCTTTGGCAAAATACAGTTAAATTATGGACGAATAGATAGTCAGATATCATATATAAATAGACATGCTGTGGCTTGAATCATGGGTATACTACTTACATATTTCTTTTCGGTGAGAAATAACAAGTATTAATGTCTACACAGAACGTAAATACATTTATATTTACTTTCTCTGGTCACAATTGGCTCCATATAGTGAATGAAAAGGTATAGTAGAAACGAGGTCGGTTTACTGAGAAATGAGTTAAATGTATATGCATACATCTATCAATATGTGGAGGTATGGAACATTTTATGTTTAGATTAATGTATGGATAGTTGTATTTGTATTTAGATTTAAGGAGGTAGGTCTCGAAGGATGTTTAGATATGTTGATGCTCTGTGCCTGTTGCCTCTTTATATGTACCATAAAACGCACATTGCCCGTGCCAGACATCTATTCCATTTCCATCCAAATTCCTTATTACACCAATGTAAGAAAGTTATGTCGTTATTACAACATGTTTGAGTCTATTAGCTTTGTTATGTATAATGTAGAATCTATATTGTTGTCCTCTTATGTGGTCTGGCGAAACGACCTATTAATTCATACAATGCTGTTTGATGGATTTATACTCCTGGAGTCGTTTGTTACTCCGGCAGGCATCTCCATGGGTATTAAGCTGCGGACAGAGTTTTTCCCATATTATGAGTAATTAAGTTACACTGATATAGGAAAATTGTTGAATGTATAGCTATTATAATCCCGACATGTCATTCGCAGTATCGGAGATTTGCCTGGAATCCGCTATTCTCGACCATGGGTCAAATAGATCAAGTGGATAGGCGCTTTAATTTAGATCCCACCACACCTAACTGCATATACTTAGGGACGCTAAATTAGGCGTGAATGAACGTTCACTTAGTGATGAAAGGAAACGTCTGAGGATTAGCTGTTAGGTTCGAGTAAATCATAGTATTTACTCAGGTTTGAGACAATATTTCGTTCTATTCCAGTAATAATCCATTGTACGGTATTGCTATTTTTTTTATATTTTAGTTAAATCGCTTCAGTGAGTCCATACTGAGTTAGTGTACATTCTCTTTGTTATGAACAAACTGTAATGTTTGGTAACACGCTGAGGGTATATATAAGGCTTAGATTTTCACTTAGGTTAGAGAAGAACTTCGACGCCAGACCAGTCGAACATGTATTGATACATATTTCATATAGGTAGGATTTATTCAGTTATTCGAACCCAGAATAAAGCTGAGGTCAGCATCTGAGGTGTCGAAATGCTTTATATACAGGTTTCTTTTGGACCACAGAAAATTACTGTTGAATATAAACTGTGGTGTCAAAATAGTTTATGATATGTATGTAGCAAGTCACCATTGAGCCACACGCACGTGTTGTTTGCTCCGAGCTGTGGTATCAAATGGTTTGTGTTTTACGTGCTTCCGCTTTTTGTACGTAGCCTGCATGTAGCCGCTTTCCTGTGAGCGTGACATATTTGTCGCGTACGAAAAGCGAATTAACTGGTTCCCACAGACTGATGAGTAGACCAGACACATGCTTAGGTATACGCACACATCTATCAATATGTGGAGGCATGGAAGATTTTATTTTTAGATTAATGTATGTATAGTTGTATTTATATTTATGAATGTAGGTCTCAAAGGATGTTTAGATATTTTGATGCTCTGTGCCTGTTGCCTCTTTATATGTACCCTAAAACGCACATTGCCCGTGCCAGACATCTTATCTATTTCCATCCAGATTCCTTATTACTCCAGTGTAAGAAAGTTATGTCGTTATTACAACATGTTTGAGTCTATTAGCTTTGTTATGTATAATGTAGAATATATATTGTTGTCCTCTTATGTGGTGTGCTGCTAATGGTATATGCGAAGACGTACAATGAAACTGCTAATTAACCTGGATACCATTACCATATTTAGTTTATTTCGATACAGTGTATTATATTCTAGCTTGTGTGTATGCATGTATATGTTTAACATTTTACACGTTCGAAAATTGAGAAAACATAAACTCTTAAAATCTTTGTTCTACTCCTACGTAAATCTGATCGATATACTTGGCTTCCCTTGTGTGTTGGCTGCGTACACGCAGTTTTATGCATCGCCGAAGCAGCTAAAATGGTTTATGTTTGTGCTGCCAACATACCAGGAAACTATAAATTACTTTCTTTACGATTAATTCAAGGAACGGCCAAAATGTGATTTCATGATATAAAAATTAATATCATTGCATAATGTTGTGTGAAACATTCTTAACTGATAACAACTATGTATTTTATACAATCGCGGGTTATAAATTAGTCTGCAGAAATAGACAGACTGGTTCACGGGGTAGTGTTGCTATGTAAATCAGGGATGGTTTAAATTATATTATTCGTGATGACATTTCTGTTAAAATCGACGGTAAATTTTAATCAATATTTGTGGATGCTTACTCAAAAACTGTTAATTGTATCTTTGGTGAAATATACCGAGTTCCAAATACCAGTGAAATATTATCGATAAGTTACTATGAAACGATTTTAAATAAACCCCAACATATTCAAAAAGACATTGTGTTGGGAACTGAATAAAATGTCGATTACCTAAAATATAAAATCAAACACATATTTCTGAATTGATGGACCTTTTCCTAAATGCAGGCTGCATACCTACAATTACAAAGCCAACAAGACTATCACATAGTACGGCCACTCTTATTGACGACATATACATCAAAATTAGCCTCGGAAATAATATTAAATAGCATATCAGATCATTTGCCAGTGTTCTTGTTTTCCGAAAAATATAAATCCATGAAAACCGAGCCTTTAATCTTTGAGCATAGAAAGTTCAAGAACAACACGTATCAACAAATTTGTGAGGCCTTATGAAAAACAGAATGGTGTAGTCTAAACTCAAGTGATGCTGAAGCGTGTTACAACATAATTATAGATAAAATAAATGATGTCATAGAATATGTTGCACCTAAAAGGATAACCAAAAAATTAAGCCATTACGACATACGTGGTGTCAACTTTCGAAAATAAGGGATTCATTCATTAATATCTATTTACCAGATCCCCATATGACCATGTTCACTGTAAATAGACCTATTCATTCGCACGAAACAAGACACCTTCACCAGTCATACACAATACAGAAAAACAGCATTTTTATCAAAGCCATTTATTTACCTAGCATCTGAAACATAGTACAAATTGCCAGAAACAATAAGACAGCTGAGGTCGCAACCTAGCTTTAATAGATCACTAAATAATATCTTACGAACTCAAATTAGTCATTTACTTGTTTATATTTAGATGATCTCCTTTTGGATTATTTTAGTAATTTGTTTCACCTTTAATTATTTCTAATTAAAAAGTAATTAAATTATAACTAATTTAAATATACATGTAATTAAATATATCCTTTATCCAATTTGGAAATATACACCACACCTAACTGCATATACGTAGGGACGCTAAATTAGGCGTAGGTGAGTATTCACTTAGTGATGAACGGAAATGTATGAGGAGTAGCTGTCAGGTTCGAATAAATCATAGTATTTACTCAGGTTTGAGACGATATTTCGTTCTAGTCCAGTAATAATCCATTGTGCAGTATTGCTACTTTGTTTTTTTAGAGTTAAATCACTTCACTGCTTCCATAAAGAGTTGACCACATATAATTACTCTTGAATGTAAACTGTGCTGTCAAAGTATTTATCTTATGTATGTTGTAAGTTGCCATTGAACTGCGAGCTGTGGTGTCAAATGGTAGGTTTTACGCGTTTTCGCTTTTGTACATAGCCTGCATGTAGCCGTTTTCCTGCGGGCGTGACTTATTTGTGGCGTACGAAAAGCGAATTAGCTAGCTCCCACAGGCTGATGAGTAGACCAGACACATGTATAGGTATACGCATATATGTATCGACATGTGGAATTATATAACATTTTATATTTAGATTGATGTAAGTATAGATTATATATATATATATATATATATATATATATATATATATATATATATATATACGCACACACATACACACACACACACGCACACACGCACACACGGGATAGTCATTAGCAGATTTATGTTTATCACTAAGATAAAATAAAATCACATCAAGTCTTCTACGGAATAAAAGTTTATTGTTAGATAATAACAGGTGAGTCATCCTTATATCAACATTATATCATAATTATATCAGAATTATAACATAAAGGTAAGTAATAATGATATCAACGTGATATTGATATATTGTCAACTAGATCAGATATACTGACGTATACATATTAACTTTTATATATAAATATATATATATATATATATATATACGTGTGTGTGTTTGTGTATGGGGGATTATTTATCCATATGGAATTAGGCATTGACACAGAGAATCTCGAAACGTGTATTCAAACTCTAGTCGATTCTTCAGGGGACTGAATCCAGAGTAGTGACTCTCACCCGTCCCCTTTCATCCAGGTGTTGAGATCAACATGATCTGTTTCGTCAATCCTATCATAACCGTCGACACTGACACATGGGCACGACATGTTGTCATTAATAACATAATTTGGAGACGATCTTGACACTCGTCATGTCAGTATGATGTGCATAATGATGTATGGAGTGTCTTATCAGTGTGCATTTTCGTGTACTGGTGGGTGTTTGTTCGTCTCTCTCTCTCTCTCTCTCTCTCTCTCTCTCTCTCTCTCTCTCTCTCTCTCTCTCTCTCTCTGTGTGTGTGTGTGTATGTTTGTATGTATGTATATATATATATATATGTGTGTGTGTGTGTGTGTGTGTGTGTGTGTGTGTGTGTGTGTGTGTGTGTGTGTGTGTGTTAACAATATTATATAAGGCACTGGTAGAGAGAATCTGGAATCGTGAATTCAAACCTTGGACGAATCATAGCATACTCAATCAAGACAAGCGACTTTTAATACTGCTGCGTCTTGTTTGATGTTTAATACAACTTCTCCTCTGCTGCTGATCAATGATGCCATTCATTTACATACGTCATGTAAGAGAACATGTCTAACTATTATCACGAAACATTTTAAATATATTATTTAACAACAACAACAACAACAACAACAACGGTAATAACAAAATAACCGTTATGTTTTTGTAGACATAAGTTAAACGTCCGCGCCGCGAGCACAAGTTTTACTATGTAAATCTGTATGAGTTGAGATAAAATAAATAAATCATTGGCATTTAATCATCGAATTAATCGATCTATAATAAAAAAAAAAATTGTAAATAACAAGAGTATGAGCCGCCATTTGACATGTTAACCTTTGGGCCTATTTCTATTATTTTCCTGTTTGCTTGAAATGTCTGTTAATTCCCCATAATTAATTGTCAAGCTCTAGCCTGTCTACATATCTCTAGTAATTTGGTGATAGATGAATAAATAGAGAGGATTTATCGAATACGCTATCAAAATCTCATGTTTACCTCAAAATATTCTACCTACCTCACAGAAGCCAGAAACACAATGCAACGCTTTTCCGTGAAATTCGTCTGTATTGATGTCATGGTATGATATAACATTGAAAACAAATTAGAACTCTGTACACACACACATACACACAGACACCCACACACATACACACACACACAGAGAGATAGAGAGAGAGAGAGAGAGACAGACAGAAAGACAGACAGACAGACACATCCATACACTCACACACATACACAGCCAGTAGTTTCCTATTGAGTATCAAACGTAACACTTTACGCCAACAACAGTTCAATCATTTTCTTCATATCCCACAGCAACCTGGCGTGCCACGTGATCGGCAGCACAGGTGGCAGCACCTTTCTCCAGCTCCCATTAAGAGAACAGTTCTCCTCTAAGACAGTGATCAGACCAAATGGCTTATCGTAGACATGCGACATAAACTTCTTATAACCTAACGGCCTGCCCCCGGACATCTGCCGTGTTACAGTCTCCATCGTCGAGAGATGACCCACAATCAATATATCGCCACCTGATAATAATATGTGGAAAATTTGTAAAATCGATTACACACATCGATTTCATATTCATGTCTGTAATTTATTTTCACCATAACGAGTTTGTGTGTGTCAACAACAGTGTCAGTGGCTACAGTTTGGCTAAGTTAATTGAGTCACTAATATTATAGTTTTGTTTGTTTAGTTTCAGCGCCTGTCACATCCAGGAGATATAGCTGAGATGCTACACGCTGTGGAATTCCCCCCATTGACTCGGGCATTAATACTAAATTTGCGATTCTTCCCGACATTACATTTTGCCATAATTCAGTCATCAATTCATTTATTCACAACTTCGATCAAACCTCGCCGACAAAAGAACTGTGCTACCTGTAATTATAAAACAGATGTGGAACGCCGGTGGACCAGTTCTATATTCTTTTTAATATATTGCCATTTTTAATATATTATTATATATTGCAACGCTTACCCTCTGAAATTGCATTGTTGTTGATGGTGTCTAATAACGATATATTTAGGATTTGTTGGATTTAGAGATAATCTGTTTGCACAAAACCAATGGAACAATTTTTTAACTGTTTCATTTGCCTCCAGAAATAACACTTGTAAGTTGGAGTTCGACATACAGAGTGTGGTGTCATCAGCAAGTGACAATATATTACCATTACACAAATTTGGTATATCATTCACATAAATGAGATACAACAAAAGACGGAGAATAGAGCCTTGAGGGACACCACATTGTATATTGAGGAGGCTGGAGGTATGACCATTAATGTCAACAAATCGACTTTTATTTACTAAGTAACTTCTAAACCAATTATTAGCATTTCCACGTATTCCAAAAGTTTTTTTATTTTATTTTAAACTATTTCATGGCTGATGACGTAAAAAGCTTTGGACAGATCACCAAAAAATAGCTAGAGTAATTTCGGGTCTTGGCTTATTATTAGATTCGGCACAATAATTTAGAAGCTGAATGATTGGGTGTATAGTTGAATGCTTGGGACGAAAGCCGTATTAGTGCTTTAATAGAATGGGTTCAAAAAATGATAATAATATTTTGTACATAAATTTCTCTAATATTTTAGAAATGGCGGTAGTATGCTTACTGGTCTGTAGTTTTGCAGAAGACTTTGGTCAGAGGATTTGTAAACGGGAATAACCTTCGGGATTTTCAGGTCCCGTTGAACAATACCAGTAACAAACGATATATTATTTTGCAACTAATGGATTCCAAAATGTAGGAAATAGTTTTCTTTAACAGTGTTGTGGAGATGCCATCATAACCATGGCTAAATTTCGGTTTCAAATTATAGGTGGTTAAAAGAACGTCAGATGGCGCCACTGGCTCAAGAAACATGCTCTGCATGTTATGTCTGGGCATATATTCTTTAAAATGTTTATTTAATTGGGGCAGGCTTTGATTGGTCTGAATGCCAATTTTAGAATTTTATTAAAATCTTCTGCAATCTGAAATTTGTCAGTAATTAAGGTTCAATTTATTAGAAATGTTTGAGGAAAACTTGTTTTGTTATTGAGTTTGCCTATAGCCTTTCTTAGGATAGACCAAGTTTTTCGTATATTTTGCTTATTTTCCTGAAGGGCGTTTTGAAAATAATTAATTTTTTAATTAAATCGTTTCAATCTATAAACATGCTGTTATACTGTTTATATGCTGCAATGTTGTCAGTTACAGCATTTTCGATATCGACTGTACTCGACCCATCTGGTTCAAACTGAGACTTATTCAGATGCAGGTCAACCGGCGAGTACGTGGAAATCTAGCAAAGTTTGGAACCCAGTGCCTCACGCCTTCCAGATCGGCGCCCTACCACTGAACTATCTCTGATCAGAGACACTAACCTTCCTGTTTGTGTCTGTTCGCTATCCACTTTGTTAATTCGTAGCATCGCTTGTACTCATCAAGTCTATCTTCGTTGAGGTCTATTTCATCTAAGGCGATAAATGGTTTATAACTAACGTTAACATTGAGGTGGAATCGACGTAACTCTTCCAAGTCCAAATCATGTAAGTAATGGTACCATTTAAACCATTCGAGTAAAGCGGGCTCCACGTTTATGACGACGTTCATGTTCATACCTGTAATGGGATAGTTTATATATATATATATATATATATATATATATATATATATATATATATATATATATGTGTGTGTGTGTGTGTGTGTGTGTGCATTTGTGTGATGTCTGTGTGCATTCTATAAACACACATAAAAACGAATGTTTCCATTCACTCACTTTAAAGGTTTTCACAGTATTTTACAGTTTCTCCCCAGAAAACATTTAAGCCTTCAGCGCCTTATTTCTCCTTGTTAACATTGTACGCTGTATTAAGTACATTAAAGTTTAAATCGTCTCGGGTTAAACATCAGATGCTTAACTATCCGATTTCAAATAGATCGAGCGCAAAGATGTATAATTTAGCGAAGCCGGACAAACATTAGATTGTCAAAAGGAAACTTTCTTGTCGAAGGATGAAACACCCGAAACTAAGAGGCAGAGAAACGTTTTGATTGCAGCGTCAATAAGGGATAATTAATAATAGAGGCAGCTCACCTAGTAATATACTATTAGCCGATTCTATACACCTTAAGGCAGGTGACGAGTAGACATGTGATATTTTGACACCTATCTCACGTAAAAAATGACCTGAAACATAAAAATATGACACTGAGACAGGTATCCCGTATAAACAGTAATCTATATACTAAATAAATGTCATTTTAATTATATAAGACAATGACACGTATTGTAAACAAACGACACTGTAACATGTATGTCACACCGATACAATAATTGATTTGTGGAGATTTAATGACAGTTAGATAAAGACATAGATAGATAGAGAAGCATTAATAGATGTAAGAACAAAGGGATGGACGGAAGGACGGACGGATTGACAAACGGATAGACAGTTGCATAGAAGAAAAATGTGAAATGACATACAGTCTAGGAAAAAAGTTTGGAACTTATCGCTCTAGCCAGAAGGACTTTGCCCAAATGTTCCGGATAACCTAAGGATCGATCTCTAAGAACCTGAAACGTCATCGGGAGATTGGTCTAACGACTCCTAGGCCACAATCTGGTCGTCCCAAGAAAACCACAGCTACACATGACCAATATCTGCTCAGACTGTGCCATAATATCCGAACAAAACCTTCATCTCATCTCCGTGCCGACTGGATCCGTTTCACCAATGTTCCTGTGACAACTCGGCTGCTGAATTATCGACTTCTGAACGCTGGTTATTTGGCAAGACGACCTCTGAGGTAGCCCCTACTGCTAAGAAGACACCGACAAGCGCGATTTGTGTGGACACGTAGGCACTTGAACTTGTTTAATGGTCACTGGCAACCAGGGTTGTTCGATTTAAATCAAGTGACAACAAAGCAAGCATGTAGGTTCACTATTGATAGTTATCTCATGCTGAATAAAATACTTTTCTTGATGTTGTAAACTGGTGGTCGTGTTCGTGTTCGAGTGCGCAGACAAGCTCACGAGGCTGTACTCTGTGAGTGTGTACTGCCTAGATTACGGGCAGGTGGCGGCGGAGTCACGATATGAGGTGCCTTCCATAGCAGAGGGAAATCCGAGTTCCAAGTACTGGTCGGAAACATGGATCAGTACCAGTACACACGTGTCCTGGAAACCAAAATGCTTCCATTTGCTAGGAGAGACTTAGAGGCATATTTTGTGTTCCAAGATGACAATGGTCCAGCACACCGAGCACGACGCGTCATGGATTTCATCGAAGATGAGAATGTGCAGCATATGCATTGACCTACTATGTCACCGAATTTGAACCCGATCGAGAACCTCTGGTCGGAAATATCATGTGGGTTGAACAACATGTCACAGATTCAAATAATTGGCAATACAACTAAACAAAACACAGTATTATTAAGTAAAAACTGTATTCAATACTATTGAACACAATGAATTGACAATATAAAATGATACAAGGTTATGGAAAATACAATGAAAGTTAATGTAAGAGTACTCCGAAAATTTCATTTATGCAGTATTCTGGGATATTCCAAACTTTTTTCCTGGACTGTAGATGGACACAGATAGATACTCATATAAGTAAATAAGTTGTTTTATCTACGTTACTGGGTATTTTTTGTTTTTTGTTGTTCGGGGAGAATCCCTAGGCTGTTGCTAATTCGGCACAGCCTCTCTGTTCGAATCGTTGAGAAACCTCCTCCACTACGACTCACAGGGGAGCAGTACGGAAAGATGGAGACGAAATACCCTGAGGGTGGTCACTGCCAGAGTGTATTACGTCATCAGGTTTTTTTAACGTCCCTCTTTATTTTAAATAATTCAGTGGAGACGGCAGCGCCATTTAACTTGATCAGCCACCCACGATGTTGTGAGACGAGAAATTAATCACTGGAACACCGGTCAACAATATTACCTGTCAAGTAACCGCCAGTTGCGATAACTCGATTGAGGTTTTATTAGCATGATTGAGTGCTGATTGTCATTGGCCGAACGTCATCAACATATTGACCAATGAGAGCTCTTCCCCAGTTATATCTCTGACTGCGTGAATGACGTTTTGTGCTGATGGTGTCTTGGCTATTGGGGACTGCTATTTGCATTGTCGTGTAATTGTAATGTCATTTCAACACACCTCCAGTAAAGGTAATTGCTGCTTGGGCAATTCTTGTTAGAGATAAGCAAAATTAAAGCTGATAAGGACGTTATTTTACAATTGTAATTGCAATCTCTACAACTATTTTGGATATAATTTGTCAGCAAATTTCTGAATTAATCACTTTATTCTTTTGATATTTTAATGTGCGCTCTATTTCTGATATATTTTAAGAAACGACGATCGCGTCTTGGGCCTGCAGGATAAATGACTGTTGCAATTATATATGCATATATATATATATATATATATATATATATATATATATAATATATAAGTGGAAATGTGTATAAAGTATGTGTATGCATGAATACAAATAAATGCTTGTACTCTATGTTGTCAGTTGTTCAGTCACTGGAAATTCCACCTTTAATTAAGTGCCTGGGGTTCCACCTGTCTGGAAGCTCCACCTGTCCGTAAACCCCATTTTTAGTAAGTCCCGACAGGTGGCGTTAAGAGCAGGTTTGACTATATATATATATATATATATATATATATATATATATATATATATAATATATAGGGTCATTCCTATAAAATAAGCAAATTCTGAAAAAGTTCCCACCTGACAACTTCAGATTATATTAATATTTTAATATAACAAATATCGTTTATATGAAGAGGTCTGGCACAAGTTTTAGCTTTCACTAAAAATATTTACTCCACCTTAAAGTGCCAAAGGGTAACTCTAATTATTGCGCTTTTAAAATTGCGCCTAATGAGATATGAAACTTTCAGGTGTGAAAGCCGTGTCATTAGGTCTATGGTTTGCAGGCAAAGTCAAAATCTGGAATTTATCAAAAGTCAATTTCTTCATCACTATGATTGTTAGCAATATTCAAGCTGTATAATTTGAATTTATGTACTCTAAATTAATAATAATAATAATAATAATAATAATTCTCAGAATTTAACCACAGAAATCTGAAAACAATATGTTTTTTATATTTTATTTGTGGGTTCATGTGAGCATGTGAGTAAAGGAGTAGGTGAAATCAAACTATGACATGTGATAGAGCTCAGTTTTCTCTAAACTTTGCTACCTGAGTCAATGTCTAGCCATGTTTCCTTCCACATAACAAATAATTTGCAAAATATGCATATGTTCGGACTCGTGACAATTTTGTCTTCATAAAAAGTGATAAAAAATCTTGTACATATATGCATGGTATAATTGTATATATTTATTAATAACAAGTGTATTTATTTGACACATCAATATATTTGTCTTCATAAGAAATGATTTCAAAATGTTTAATGAACATTTGGGTACGACAAACAAACTTAATTTAATATTTTTCTCATACTCAATGCTAACGTCATCAGTTAGCATGCTATTTTCATCACTTACTATTGTCAGTCAAATGTTCAATATATATATATATATATATATATATATATATATATATATATATATATATATATATATATATATATATATATATATATATATATATATATATATATATATTGTAAGGACATATCAAAATTGATCTTGAAACTTGCACAATTGTTCAATACAGCGAGGATACTTGCCACAAGACTTCACATTCCACAAAATATTCAAAACTAGTGATATTACTGAAGTTGATAACGAGCTGATTTCACTATGTCAACAGATAGTGGAACCTGGACAATTTGCTCACATTACGAGAAGCTTTTATGGATAGATATGAAAATCTTCCAAAGAACTGTTGTGGTCCAATTTTGGTGCCTGCCAAATCAGTGGAAAATAGTTAAGTACACTTGGTATTCCTAGAGCAGAGAGGATCAACAGGCTTACTCCAGGAACAGGTCAGAACATTTTGTCCTCAATGTATAGCCAGGTTATCATCAACTATTGCTGGCAGTTATGTATCTAGTAATGACAAAGTCTCACTATGAATCATTAGCTTCATTTTGTTGCAATACCAGATAGAACGAGGATACAGTTTGCAGCCCTGTAAGTTTCATGTCTCTAAGTGGTGTAACTCAGAAAATATTTGAGTGATAGCTAATAATTGTGCCAGACCTCATCATATACTTGGTAGTGCATATAAAAAACTACTAATACAAGTGGTCAGGTGGGAAGCGTCCATTATTTATTATATATATATATATATATATATATATATATATATATATATATATATATATATATATATATATACCTATTAACCAAGCTTGTATATGACCTGTCATTGATATTGGTGGATGACGTTGTTTTTTCTTAGTAACACAACCGGCATGTTTAGGTCAACTCTTTGATAATTACCTGTAAAAACAAACGTATCATAATGAGAAATATACCTGTAGTAGGCTGTACAACTTATCGGTGTGACTAATATACTCAGCTAGAAATTAGGAATTGCAGCTGCTATTACAAGTTTATAATAATAAAGGATATCAATATTTACTATTAATATTTACGTATTTTAAGTGTTTTATAAACTGGTTTTGTTATTACGATCAACAGCAATATAGTCGGCAAACATAAAGTAAACAATCAACATCATGCGATTACTATTTCAGTTTTGTCATCTATAAACATACATTTTAATGTGCATTTCTTTGTCTGTCTGCCTGTTTATCTGTCTGTCTGTCTAAGCGGCGGTGAATATGACATTGGTTGGGATACTATGGTTTGGACTATGATAATTAATAATTAAAATAGTTTTTTAATTATTATTTTAAACCCTTAGTTAAATGGGCTAGAAGCCCAAGTTACTCCCGCCACAGCAGCAATCTTTAAAGTTCACGTGGAGGGTGGAATTCAAAGATTGTCGTCAATAAAATATACATTATTGTAATCTGATTGGCTAAGATTAGCTAATAAATAAATTCTGCATATCCTTCGTTCAATATCCACATCAATAACCAGAAGTAACTTGGACCTTTTACCATCTGGATCTCGTTGAAGGATAGTGGGCGCCTCCGTGGTCTAGCGGTAGCGTGCTGGACCACAGATCACTGCCACCCGTGTTCGAATCCCGGCGTGGGCATATCTGAAGGTTGTTTCGTCTTTGACTTCGCCTCATTACCTTTGGAAGTCGCTCGGCCAATTTAGGGTATCTTGTGCACAAAAGTGGCCGTAAAACATCAATCATCATCATCATTAAATATATCTAAAAATCTATTCAACGATCGCCGAGTCTGCCATCTGACAGATTTACCAGGAATGTCCCATTTGGTTATCTATTTGTGACTGGGTTAATTGATATTTAAGTAGTTCATGTTACGTGTACATAAAGTGAACATTATTTTGACTGAATAAGTGTCAACGTTTGTGTTTATCTTAGGGATAACGTAAAATATCAACTGATAAATTACAGTATTTCATACACAAAAGAATTGGAGGGCAGGACAAAGTTCGTTTGTTTCTTTCACTGTCTAAAAGTAATAGCCTACAATAAAAGTGAAATTATTTTAACCCTTCCCGCAAGAGACACACACGCGCGCGCGCGCGCATACACACGAACATATACATACACACATACACACACACGCAATGGCACACACCGACACATACAAACATACACACGCAAAAGCTAAAAGATGTCAGAATCAAACTGATTGATGGGTAGTTATTTGAAATTTCTTTCTCTCTCACCCCCCTCCCTATCTCTCACTCACCATGTTTATCAAAGGCCAGTTTGACCCAGTTAGGTATAATTTTACTCAATTTTTCCGTGTGTCTTATCACATAAATACGTCTGCGAGACCGACCCGTCTTGTTGCAAACGCGATCTTCATCATCGTCACGTGACATCTTCCGACCATTCACACCACGCCTCCAGTAATCGGTGTCGCCCTGAACAACCTCACTCGCATTAAAATAGTCAAATATCATCTGATCCTTGGTGTAGTTCATCAACAAATATTTCCCTATCACCGAGGCGACGGCAGAATTGACATTGACATTCCGGAAGTCGCCGGAAAATAAAGTATTCGAGCCAAAATGGCCGACTGAGACACTCTCGATGACCTTGACACCGACATAATAAAAATACTCGTAGAACACGATAATCATGACGGTACTAAAGAACACAGTTCCACAGATGATTAACTCCGCTTTCATGTCAGATTCTTGAAGCTATACCGAAAATTCGGACGCCGTATTTGCTTATCTGCGGAAATCTAAGTTTCTGACGTTATACGCGTATATTATGAAGTCAGAGTGTAAGTGCTGGTGATATTTGCCGCAGCAGGTCATGTTTAGGCGTCATATAGAAAAGGTAAATGACACATTTCGACCAGATCAATAATTGATCGATTGATTATAAATTTTCCCCAACTGACTCGTAAATGGTTTCAAGCTACACCACATTAGGTTAATATAATAAAATAAAACTACAATAATACTAATAATACATAAAAGGTGACAATCACGAAAAGAATTAGAATAATCACAACAGCAACAACAGCAAACTCTGTCGCTCTCTCTCTCTCTCTCTCTCTCTCTCTCTTTCTCTCTCTCTCTCTCTCTCTCTTCTCTCTCTCTCTCCTTTTTATATACAATGTATAGGAAATGTGATATAATCAATCATTCTTATGATGAATCAATTACTTAACTTTATTTATTTTACAAACATTCCGTATTTATCGCCAAGACAAATTCCAAGTAGACAGAGCACAATAATCATAACTATTTTAATATTTTGGTGTTAACCACATGTTGTTGTCGAAACTATATTTGTTTTAGGGTCATTTTATGCACTCATTAAATTAAACGGTCTGAGCAACTGCCAATAGGGTAATGATGCCTAGTGAAAGATGAAACATCCTTCAGAAAATGTTAATCCTAGTGTATGAAGATGATCAAGTGATAGGTGTGGTATGATTACCGTGTCCGTCATCTTTTCTTTATCATCATCATCAATAACATCATCATCATCATCCATCAGTCTGTAATGTGATAATGATAATATTATCCAGACGTAATATGTGATATTTACTCTCTCCCTCCTTTTATCTCTGGTGATAATAATTGAGGATTATATGAATTGATTTGTTGCTATAAATTAATCCTAACTTAATTCAGTTGTGTCATATTTGATAACCAATGACAAAGAATCAGAAGTGGTGCCTACATACGCACGCACGCGTACATGCACTTATGCACGCACTGAAGCAGTGCCATGATGATAGAGTTTAAAAAAATCAATATAACACCCTTGAAAACGATATTAATTCCAATATCCAATCCAACGTTTTATATAGATCTGAATTGAAAAATACATTAATCATTTTGACGAGTGACAGTTCAGTCTCAATTTGTATACTTTTGCGGCGGTATTATATCCATATTAAATGACAGATTGTGGCCCAGCAAATTCATTATACCTGTCTCGAAACTTGTCTATAAACGTCTAGTCCACTTACCTCGGTGCATTGTTCTGTGGCTACGTGTTCTGCTTACTGTACACACATAGCCTGCAAGTAGCTGGTTCCCTTTGGGAGTGACATAATTATCTCATGTGGTCAATAACATTCCTGTTGATGTCGACTAAATACATTGATCTAATTAATCTAGCCATTGCTATATTACTTATGAAAGATGTCGAGAATGTTGTACCACACAACACATATATCCTAGCTGTACAAATTGAAGCATGTTATTGTCTGTGAATGACATATTTTAATATTTGAATAATGAGCCCTGGGTGAAAGGTAGTCATCAGAATCTAATATGGTAGCAAATGGAGAATTGATGACAGAGAAAACCTATGATGTGTTATCACTGTCAGAGCACAAAGGTTGCAGGTACATAAAGTAAAATGTATCCCAATAAAATATACTAGTATTGAATATGTTATTTCTAGATGGCATAATTGTAATTATTTCTTGATAGGTTTTGAAATATAGTATTCAAATACCATTTTACAATGGAGTTTATTACCAGTAATGCACCGTATTTGGTGCATATACATGGTGATGTTTAAAGTAAGAAGTGGTGTTCCTATCAAACGAGATCTCATTCTCTGTTGTTATTCAGATGCTTTGTAATTCATGTGCGATAAGGTAGCCATAATAGTGAACATAATCCTAACCAAGGTTGGATGGAGTATATGGGAAGTTCTCGTACACGACTACATGCATGGATTTTTGTTAATATAGGTAAGAATGTTTTCACACTGATATTTACCACTTTTATTTTCACTTTAGTTTTCTGGCTGGAATTGGTATTTTTACAGTTTCTTATGGATACCAGGACATGTTATTATTGCTTGAAGTTCACTGAGCTGTAGGATTAATTTATTATACAAATCCTTTAGGGTTTACTCCATTGTATTTATTGAATGCTGAATTTACACCAGTTCCAAGTTGTATTTCTCTTTCCATTTAACTTCAGCCAGTACTTCCCTTTTGACTTCCATTAATTATTAATATATATTAACTGCCATATATAAGAATAGCGTTGGCACAAATGGTATGTTTTATTAAACAAATTTATTCAGAGTTATAACACTTTAAAGGGATAGAGGGCCACTGACAGTTATATGGAGTTTTGCCCGATATAAGTCGTTTAAGATGGACAACGAACCTAGAACAAATCTCCGATCAAAAATGATATTTGGAAAGCTAAACAAATACCAAATATTTATCGCTTAGCTTTTTCTATTTTTATTTAATATCTTCTTTAAAATATTTCAGTAATCTTTCTTGGTGGTCACTTCTCCGCTTTGTCACATAATTTGTGTCCATTTTCTAGTCACCATTTAGCCAGTGAACATTTTGTTGTTGGGTGGATATTTTGACACGGCGTATCGGAAGGACACTACCATATCGTAGACCAAATCAGGGTGTATTAAGTAATGACGGGAAGTATGACCGACTCTCGATGTAATGGCACCGGAATATTTCTCGGATAGTTCAGCTATTATATTAGTTAAACCAGTGAAACTGATGTATTTAGCATATTAAGTAATATAGATTTAATTTATATTAATATAAATTGATTATATTTAGTTATTTTGTGTTTGTTGTATTTTCTTTTTAACTGCTCATTTGACGCCCTATATTATCGCCTACTCCAGTGTTTACCATAAGAACTCGGGTTTTGCTTGTGTATGTTTTATTTTTAATTTTCACCTATTTTATATCAATAATTATAATGAATTATACTAGAGATCAGTTGTTTGCCTTACGACCTTATGGTGGTAATACCATTTGCTTAGCGATGCCCCCCTCCGTAGTGGAAAGTATCCAAAGCAAATTGGGTCTGATGCAAGTAATTTGATCACTGTGCCAATAACACCACATAATGTCACACCTGTACAAAATGTAAGTATTTGGTCTTATAAATTATCAGTCAATTTGTAATAAATCTGATGAAATATATGATTTGGTTAAGGATATGGATCTTGATCATCTTGTCATTACAGAGACCTGGCTGAGTGGTAATATTTCAGACCAGAAAATTGTTGGTGATGTGACTCCAGCTGGATATTCATTCCATCAAGCAGCTCGGATTCATAAGATAGGTGGGGGTCGTCATTCTTCTCCGTGATTCTTTGAAGTGTCAAACCCATTTGCATTTTAGGCTAAGTCATTTCAAAATTACTAACTGACTTTTGTATCTGGGGAATAAGCGTATGCATCTATTATCTTCCGATTACACCCCACTAAGAAACATGGCCTGAAAGCAGCAGATTTCATCAAGGAATTTGCGGGGTTTGTTGACTTTCTTGCTACCAACACTGCCCATCTGTTGATCTTAGGTGATTTCAATATACATTGGGATTACCAGAGGAATGCAGATACCAAACAACTGGCTGACATTCTTAGATTTGCCAATCTCAGGCAGCATGTCCAAGAAAGAACACACAGACATGGTCACATCTTAGATCTTGTCATCTCCCGTGATGATGACAATTTGATTTGGGGTGTGTCTGTGTCTTCCATGCTGTTTGATCATTTCCTTGTTAACATTCTTGTATCTTTACAGAAATAATCTCTTTCAGCTAATGTGGATCATCTGGTGGATCTCTATAATACTACATTGAGAGACATTGTGGATGAACATGCACCTATAAGGACAAAGGAAATGCCTAGAAGATTAATGCTTCCATGGTACAATAAGAACATACAGGTTGCAAAGAGACACAGAAGGTATTGTGAGCGGCTGTGGATCAGGACCAGTTTGTGCGTTCATTTTGAAATGTTCAAGGTCAGTAAAATTCTAATTAAAAATACCCTTGCCTCTGCTAAATCTGAATATTATAATAAAAGTATCAAAGCGGCCAAGGGAAACAAAAGGACTGTTTTCAGTGTTTTGAATAAAGTATTACATAAAAGTCAAACTGTCCTTCCAAATAATATCAACCCAGATAAAAATATGGCTCATTGTTTTGAAAATCGTAAATATACATAGTGGGTTCCATTCCAGCACCTTATCACAGGGTAAGCCATCGGTAGAAGAATCTTTGTATATCCATGATGGAGCATTTTACAGAGACTGATATCAGACAGTTGCTGAAAAATTAATCTAATGCTTTCTGTGCCGTTGACCCTATGTCTACATGGCTTACAAAAGATTGTCTGGAAGTTCTGATAAGCCCAATCACATATAATTAATAAATCATTATCTCTGGGTATTTTCCCAAGATCCATGAAAGCTGCTCTTGTAAAACCGTTAATACAAATCCACACTATGGACTCTAATACCCTAAACAATTACAGACCTGTTTCAAATCTTAATTTTTATCTAAAGTTATAGAAAAGACAGTGCTTTCAATCTAAACAAATATTTAATCAATAATGACCTTAATGAGTTACATTTCTCCTCTTCCTTGAAGAATTTAAACATCATATTGCTGATATTCAGCTATGGATGACTGCAAATCTTCTAAAACTAAATGATAATAAAACAAATATTATATATTTGGCATCACCACATTGTGTTAAATCCCTAAAGACACCAGCATTACAGGTGGGTGCATCTTCGATTACCCCTAATGGGTCAGTAAATCATATAAGTGTTATTTTTGACCAATGTATTAACATATATGAACATGTCACATCAGTTTGTTTGATTATAGCATTAATTTCCTTCAGCAAATTCAGAATAGTGCAGCTCGCATAGCAACAAATACTAGAAAATATGATCATATCACCCCAATTCTTCAAAAACTACTTTGGCTACCTGTTAGATTTTGTCAATAACCTATAAATCTGTTAATGATATAGTGCCAGAATATATGTGTAAACTGGTGTCCATTAGAAAGTCATCCCGAAATTTAAAATCTCTTCTAAAAACACGCCTATTCAACGTCACTTTCACAGATAAATAATTATAATCTTTGAAATCATTACAGGGTTTTTACAGACATATTATTTGGGGTATTATTATATTACATATTATTTGTACAGCTCTTTTGAATGGCTCCTGTATTATTTGTTATTTTTAGTAGTATTATTATCATCAACTTTTCTTTTATCTGTGACAACTCTTCACTGCTTTAGTTCACCCATTTCTACTGCAATAAGTTAATTCACCATCCTTATATCCCAAACAATATTTTCTGCCAAACGTTTTGTGCAATAATTTCAAAGAAATTTATTGTGGTTGGTGCAATATACAGTGGCTTATGCAAACTGATCTTCAACTTATAGATGACCATGAGCACCACTGGACCACTAAATAATGACGTTGGTGTTTCAAATGCACTTGACCTATTGTATTATCAGGGTGTGTATACTAATGTTTTAGAGCCCCGGTGGCCATCTAATATCTCCACAGGGTTTTCTTGTGCAAGGGGATGGACCTGCTGTATAAGTTGTACCAGCTAGCGGAATTTACGGTATGGCTGCAAAACTGCTTTCAATCAACCAAAAAAAACCACCTTGAAGCAATAAGGCCATTGATCTGGTATGTCGTTGTGGCCAAGGTAGATTATGTGAAACAAAACAGATACATTCAATAATAGGAACATTAGTGGCGTATGTTGACGTTTAAGAAGTGTAGTTCGTTTGGAGAAATTAAGTTCAAACTAACTGTAAATAACAATTATTACAAAAAAGTAAGTAACCAATGACCTCCTGGTTTTTGTGTGGTTGGCCGATTTGTTACTGAGAACCAGTCATCCAAATGGCTCAGACTCTACGAGGCTACCAATGGTAAGGTGGTGTATGTCTTCCTGGGGTGTTTCTTCAAATCCTTCATCAGTAGCCTCAACATCATGAATGTCGGGAGCCTCGCTGACTAGCGTCATATTCTTAAGAAAATCCCCCAAGAAAGTTTTAAAACAAAATCTTGTTGGGATATATTCATCCAAAATGATATTGAACATCTTGATGGGATCACATTTCCTCATTTTAAAGTGTACCTGTGTACTTCGTCGGGTATTCGGGAACTAATTTTAAGCCCAACGTCTCCTGGATCAAATTCATTTAGATTATGCACCAGACTGGAACAGTATGTGCGCAGACCAGATGATGCGCCCATAACTGCACTGACTGCTCTGTATTCGTTCCATTGCGATAACAAACTTGGAATCAATAGCAGAGGGTTAGACAGATTAAGACGATTAATCAATTGTATTTACACAAAATTTAATTCAATAAACAGAATGTGTGCTTGGGATGAAACGATTCAGGTGCAGATGAAAGTATTCCAATGAGTTCGATACGGGAGCACATCGGTACGTGTACAGCTGATGGATGCCCTTCTTCATAGTACGAGTTATGCAGCTAAATCCCTGGTGGAGTTTGGAAACATTTAACGTATCTGCGCTGAACAAGGCAGATCTCATTTGCATGTAGTTTGCGTGTATCAAGGACACACACACACACACAGAGAGAGAGAGAGAGAGAGAGAGAGAGAGAGAGTCATTCGTGTTGCTGTCGAGCAAATTCAGCAGAGGTCTGTCAATCTGCCTCGTCGTGACCTCGGTGCCCTGATTAATGCACTGACAATGAAGACGCAATTCGCTTCAGGTGCTGTCTCTCAGAGATGATGGCTCTACAATCAGCAGGAGGTTTTCTCTTAATATCGTGACGGAGCTCAGCAACATCGTCGGGATTCCACTCAAAAATGCATACGGAGAGACGTTCCATGAATACTCCCAAGAAGGTGATGGGCGTCGGTTGTGCAATCAACAACAGTCTGCATCATGAGGTGATCATTGATGACATTCATTTACTTACGTCATGTATATTAATAGGTCAGGTCTAACTTTTATCACGAATCATTTTAAATATATTATTTAACAACAACAACAACGGTAATAACAAAATACGCTTGTGTTAATATAAACATACATTAAATGTGAGCCCCGAGAACACATACATTTTTATATCATCAAATTGTTAATCAATCAGTAAAAAGTAATAATTACCTTTAAAGAATTAAAGATGAGCCACCATTTGCCCTATCACGTTCAATCTTTGGCCATAATTGATGTGATGCTATTCGTTGTCTGTCGAGTCCTAAGTACTCTTCCTATATCAGTAATGTAGTTTTCTGTGTTTAACAGCTAATTATAACATTTAACTGGCGTCAACCTGGTACTATTTCTTTTATTCTTCCTGTTTGCTTGAAATGTCTATTAATTCTCCAAAATAAGTTGTCACGCTCTAGCCTAGCTACCAATATATTGTAATGTGGTGATAGATGGATAAATGGAGCAGATCTATTGAACACGATATCAATGAATATAATTACAGAATACTATTACATCTATAGTGTAATAGATTATTATAATATTACATCTGGAAATGACGAATTTTAGTTACACTTACCAAATTTCTTTAATTATATATATATATATATATATATATATATATATATATATATATATACCATTCCATCATACATATGTTTCCATGGCCTAACCGGTAACGCGGTTGCCACAGGTCTATAGTACCTGGGTTCAAATCAAACCCACCGGGCTAAGTCAGAAAGGTGTTTCATCATTCACTTCGCCTCATTACCTTTGGATGTGGCTTTGCCCATTTAGTCTACCTTACGCAGAAAGGTGTCTGTGAAACAGGAACATCTTTTTTTTTCAATCATACATATAAACTCCCATACACATTCACACACAGACAAACAAAGCCAATATATTCCTATTTACTATCAAACGTAACACGTCAGCAGCAGTTCAATCATTTTCTTCATATCCCACGACAACCTGGCGTGCCACCATATCGGTAACATAGAAGGCAGCACCTTTCGCCAGCTTCCATTAAGAGAACAGAGCTCCTCCAGGACAGTGATCAGACCAAATGCCCCCAGACATCAGCCGTGTTACAGTCTCCATCGTTGGGAGATGACCCATAATCAGTACATCGGCACCTAGTAACAAAATGTGCATAAATTTTTATTAAAACATATGACTATATTAAATCTGGAATTTATTTGCCCGATAACAAGATTATGTCTGTAGACTACAATGTCAGTGGCTACAGCTTAGCTAAGGGGATAGAGGATGTATAGAATTGACGGTTTCCGAAATTTTCTATTGCGAATCGGTCCCATCGGCTGGTTATCTCGGGGGAACCGAACCCAAAATCTCACGCCTTGCAGTTTGGAGCTCCGTGATTTTTTTTTTTGAGTGTGTAGACTACATTTCCTGGTCACCGCGCTCTAGTAATAGTTGATCTAGAGTTGTATATTCCGTGCACTATTTGCGTCTTTCGAGGGACGCCGTTTAGGTGTTTGGCCAGGTTATTCAGCATTTAAATGACTGTCGCCGACACAGTACGCGATTTTAGCATTATAAGTACCCCTGACTCAGGAATAGAGACAGTGCATCGCATCTCGAGCGGTGGCATTGGGCCCAGTTCGTATCGTGGTGTGTTATATATAACAACTTCACCTTGGTTGTATTATGGCATTCATGATTAGCTCTAATCTGCTTGTCATAAATAACATTTAAGAACGTTATAATAGCAGAAATTAGGTCTGGTTTGAAAAGTTTACATAGTATTAAGAGTAGCGAAGCTATAAAGCGCGATTACGATCTGCTTCAGAGCAGATAACCATCTTTTAATAGCAATTAAGCTAAGCAGGTTTAATAATAGTTATAATAGTTATAACATATATAGTAGTTATAATTGGGTTATATAGTTTATCTAGTATCGCTTTAAAGAAAGATACAGCAATTGAAAAAATAGCTATAAATAGTGCTGCTTAGATAATTAATTTAAATATTCTCACAACTGCCGTGATATGACTTGGGTGTTCTACTCCCAGACTCCACGGCTGCGGGTGATTTTTAGTTTAATTGTTTGCTTGGCAGCTTAGGGACTGGTGAGACATTACACATGTCTCAGCAAGAAAAGTCGCCACTCTGGAATCAGTCCCACGAAGAAACGTCCAGACTTTGAATTTACGGTTCGAAATCTCTGTGCCTGTGCCTTATTATACACAGGTAAAACTCACATTGCCCGTGCCAGAGATTGCGGTTCGTGTTTTCGTTTTACAAAACATTCGTTATATGCGATTGCTTGCAGAAAGTGTTGAAGTGCTGGTTGCATTTCCAAGTTACTATCAGCACTCTCTTGAGAACCAAATAGAGGTCTCACACTGTCAAGAACACGTGAAGACAAGGGCAAACATTTTGTCCCCAAATACGTATCAAATGAATTGTATTTTATTCGGTCTCGATGCATATTTCATAACAAAATACATGTACATGCATATTGCCTTATTGGTGTTTTTCGTAAACAAACTTATCTTTATTTCTATTTTACAAATGTTTATGCAATCTGCAAAAGATCATAGGCTTATAATAATAACTTTCTATGATTATTACAAATAACATGTTCAATTGATAATATATTCCAACTTTGGGAGTAGGCGAAAATGATACACATTTTATGATTTGTTGATAGTACCTGTCTCAACATATCACAACCGCAGTACATTAGCAACTGCACCTTTAAGTAACTAACACACCAAGAAATTGGTTAAAGAACAGAACAAACCAATTTCGAAATTATAAGGCGCACGTTGATAATTTTCAAGCTCAATTGGTTTCTGGATAAGGATTTCAAACTAATTTTGCATCAACGTGGAAATTTAATCCACATATACCAATAAGACTAAATCACAAATAGTAACTAATCAATGAAACACAACTTACACTATAAACTTAAACGCGAATTCACGTCTATATGGTAACACATATATAACAGTATTAGTCAGATCGCTGCTGATTCTCCTGGTTACGGATGACGATTCTGCTATGTATTTCCCCAAGAAAACGATCGGCTGACAGTTTCAGCCATTACGATTCTTCGGTGCTACCCCTGTTTTGAATTTAATACATAAAAGTTACAGGCAGAATTAGTTTCACATTATTTAATGCAGTTAAACGTTTAAACTGAACAGCTGCAATAATCAAGCAAATAAACGTTATAAACAATTTTTAAAGTCTATATTAATGGAACATATTCACATCTAAATCTTTATTGAAGTATTATTATATTGGAAACATTATGTGCAAACTCCAATTGTATACTTTGTTTTAACTGGCTGTAGAGAATTGATTTGTCTTATATAATAAACTTACGTCGAAGTGATGTATATATAGTGGGGACGGAGAAGGCCCCCTTTTTCCCCCGCCACGCCAGATAAAGTCCCTGCCGGGTTGAGGAGGCAATAGCTCCTTCATCAACCTTTGATGTATTGTTTGAGGGAAACACCCCCATTGAGACTTGGAATTTAATCTGAATGGAAAAGAAGTTTACAATCTGAATGATGCTATACAAAGTGACCATACAAAAAATAACTCCATTTTGGGGAGGTAGCTATTAAATAAAACTTTTCATATATTAAAGTTACATAATATGTACAGTACTTAACAAGTTAGGTCTTACCAGCATTGAAATTGAAACACGCCGCGGTGTGGTGATTTTGAACGGTTGGGAGTCACTGTGCAGTTGGATTTTCCCCAAACCGTCAAATAGCTTTAGGTGATTTTTCTTGTAGATCTCTGCACACTCAACGCTATCAACGGACACTCATCTGATAAGGCTGAGAATCACAAAGACATAAATGTCTTCCTCCAACATGGCGTCTCCGCGTGACAATCTTCCACAACATATGATTGTGAGCTTGAAAGCTGTTAGTTTGCCCCAACAATGTTTTTTTGATTCACATAGTTTCAGTTTTCTTAAATTCTTCCGAAATTACAGTCACAACGCGCCTGTGTCTAATTGGAATTGGCATCCGTCTTCTCTCAATTGCCCCAAATCAATATTAGTTCCAAGGAAAGCGACATCAGAATGAAACGTTTTTTAAACTCTGTCACCCGTTTTCATTACATAGATTTCTTGTGAGCTAGCGATCTCCCACAACGATCACACATCCATATCTGTGATTTGTTTACGGTTTTTAACTTTTGTCCATATTTTCGACCGTCTCATTTTGTCGAATCGTATCAATAGCTTTTATTACTGTCAGAGCACAATCCATTTGCAACTTCAATGACAGTGATGTATTGGTAAGCCATATAAGAATGCGCTCTCGAATCATTGCTTCTTTCATGACCCCATATTTGCAGTGTTCTGCTAAGCAATGCAACGAAATGATGTCTACACATTAACCTTCATTCACGATTAAATATGGCATTGCAGCGAACTAAAGTGTCCCTCAAACTTGTTGTTGACTACATCATATTCCCTTTTCTATTATTATGTCAATCCGAACTCTGTCATTATATCATCTGCCTCCTTTCCCATTGCATAAATGAATGTATTTACATGCGTGATTTTCTCCTTTTCGACCAACGCAGATGCGAGCCCAAACATTTTACACTATTAAACTTTATACTTTACTCTTTCTGATCAGATGCATATTTTTACACACTTCTGGCAGGCTTTACTAGACTAGACGTTTATCCCCTTCATGTTTCTAGAGATGCTCGAGCTATGATTATGATAGGGGTAGTCGCGAGACGATAACGCTGCATGGATGGTTGGCCCAACTTTGGCCCAACATTGATGGATTTATGTTGCATGCAAACTGAATTTCAATAGTTGATACAATGTAGGAGCAACATCATTGGAATCATCTTCTATACCAACCGAATTCAATAGTTGATCCAATATTGGCCCAACATCGAAATCACCCATACTAATATTCTATGTTGGGCTAACATATGAATATTTGCTGGATAGTTTGATATTAACGCTAATATCGTGTCAGCATCTTTGGTGATAAAATGTTCCATTGGACCAAAGAAAATTACTGTTGAATGTAAACTGTGGTTTCAAATTAGTTATATTCTGTAGTAGACCAAGAGCTAATTTTGTTTTAAATTTATTTTTGTTTACCAAAAGGTCTGATGGTGGTTTCTCAATGACAATCATCTCCTGAATTCAGAAATCCATTTCTTACAAACATCCGCTTGGACAATATTTCACAAATTACCCTCGAATTCCAAAATCGCAATCCTACGGGAACGCTGTATTTTGTTGCAAACCTGTTATGCTTTACCAATATTTACAAATGAGGTATCATTATAATCAGTACCATCTACTGTTTTTTTTAATGTACAGGAAATGTATGAAAAGTAAGGAATTGTGATATTTATTAATATTAATTTTTGTATATCCCAATATATTTTAGATAACTCCGAGAGATGATAATTATTTGCTTGGAGAGAAAAAATCACAATGCACTGGTGTATATCACATACTCCAACAACCTGGGATGTCTCTGGGATATCACCTAACACCAACCATGTGTGTGTAGTTCAACACGGAAATATAATATGAAAATTCTAAATATCCGTTGTGATTGCTCAAACAAGCTAAATAGAGTTCACAATATACAAACAAAATATCTGTCGAAAACATTAACAGTGTAGTTATTGTTATTTTATTGTATCAGAAATTAGATGAACTGGTGTCAATTACTGTTGTGCTTGACGGTCAAATAATTACTACATTATCAACATTTTAATTTGTTAAGGGTTTATATCAATTTAGAAAGAAACAAAATAACTTCTAGTTTAATTGATAAGAATGTCTTGAACATAATTTATCCTGAGTATATAGAGCAATATAGTGTGATCCATCAGATATAGTATTTAACATATTTATGTTTGAAAATATATGTCGGCATTTGACATAATCAGAACACACACACGCAAACACACTTTATTATGAGTAATTACACTGATATAGGAAAATTGTTGAATGTATAGCTATTATAATCCCGACGTGTCACTCGCTGTATCGGAGATCTGCCTGGAATCTGCTGTTCTCAACCATGGGTCAAATAGATCAAGGGGATAGGCGCTTTAATTTAGATCCCACAACACCTAACTGCATATACTTAGGGGCGCTAAATTAGGCGTGAATGAACGTTCACTTAGTAATGAACGGAAATGTATGAGGATTAGCTGTTAGGTTCGAGTAAATCAATTTACTCAGATTTGAGACGATATTTCGTTCTAGTCAAGTAATAATCCATTGTGCAGTATTGCTACTTTGTTTTTATTTTAGCTAAATCACTTCAGTGATTCCATACTGAGTTAATGTACATTCTCTTTGTTATGAACAAACTGTAATGTTTGTTAACACGTTGAGGGTATATAAAAGGCTTAAATTTTCACTTAGGTTAGAGAAGAACTTCGACGCCAGACTAGTCGGACTTGTATTGATACATGGTTCATATATGTAGGATTTATTCAGTTATTCGTACCCAGAATAAAGCTGAGGTCAGCATATGAGGTGTCGAAATGTTTTATATACAGGTTTCTTTTGGACCACAGAAAATTATTGTTGAATGTAAACTGTGGTGTCAAAATAGTTTATGATATGTATGTAGCAAGTCACCATTGAACCACACGCACGTGTTGTTTGCTGCGAGCTGTGGTATCAAATGGTATGTGTTTTACGTACTTCCGCTTTTTGTACGAAGCGTGCATGTAGTCACTTTCCTGTGAGCGTGACATATTTGTCATACACGAAAAGCGAATTAACTGGTTCCCACAGACTGATGAGTAGACCAGACACATGCTTAGGTATACGCACACGTCTATCAATATGTGGAGGTATGGAACATTTTATTTTTAGATTAATGTATGTATAGTTGTATTTGTATTTATATTTATGGATGTAGGTCTCAAAGGATGTTTAGATATGTTGATGCTCTGTGCCTGTTGCCTCTTTATATGTACCCTTAAACAAAAACACACACACACACATACTTTCACACACACAGAGAGACAGATGCACACACACACACACACACACAAACTAGCCGATAAATAGCATATATCAAAGGTAACAATTTACTTCAGCAGCAGTTCAATCAATTTGTTCCTATTCCACAACAACCTGGCGTGCCACGAGATCGGCAGCATAGGTAGCAGCATCTTTCGCCAGCTTCCAGTAAGGGAACAGGGCTCCTCCAGGACAGTGATCAGACCAAATGGCTTATTGCGGACACGGGAAAGAAATTTATTATATTCTAACGGCTTGTCCCCGGACATCAGCCGTGTTACAGTCTCCATCGTCGAGAGATGACCCACTATCAATATATCGCCACCTGGTAATGAAATGTGCATAATTTGTAAAATCGAATACACACATCGATTTTATATTCATGTCTGGAATGTATTAGCCCCTTAATGAGAATATGCCTCTAAACAGCGGTGTCAGTAGCAACAGTTTAACTAAGTAGGTAGAGGAGGAATATAATTGACTGTTCGCAAAATATTCCATTCCGAATCCGTCCCATCTCGTTCTGATGAGGGGGGGGGGGTGATGTTGTATTTATTTCGACTATGAACATCACCCCGTTAATTGATTCACAAATATTATAGTTGTGTTTGTTTAGTTTCAGCGCCGGTCACAACCGGGATATATAGCTGAGATGGGACGCAATGGGGAATTCCCCCATTCACTCGAAAATTTGTGATTCTTCCTGACATTACATTTTGCCTTAATTTGGTCATCAATTTATTTCTTCATAATTTCGAACAAACCTCGCCAACAAAAGAACTATACTCTTTGATACTTCCTAAGTAATGGAAACCTACCTCTCTCCCCGCTTCCAATATAACATTTGCTCTACTCGATCAAAAAATGACCTACCTGGTTTAAACTGAGACTTTCGAACCCACTGTCTCGCGGCTTCCACATCGGCGCCCTACCACTGAAATATCTCTGATCAGAGACACTAACCTTCTTGTTTGTGTCTGTTCGCTATCCACTTTGTTAATTCGTAGCATCGCTTGTACTCATCAAGTCTATCTTCGTTGAGGTCTATTTCATCTAAGGCGATAAATGGTTTATAACTAACATTAACATTGAGGTGGAATCGACGTAACTCTTCCATGTCCAGCTCATGTAAGTAATGATACCATTTAAACCATTCGAGTAAAGCGGGCTCCACGTTTATTGCAACGTTCATGTTCATACCTGTAATAGAATATGGTTATGCATATTACGTATATATATATATATATATATATATATATATATATATATGAGTTTGTGTGTGTGTATGTGTGTGTGTTTGTCTTTATGTGTGCCCGCGCACTCTTGTGTGTCCTTGTGTCTGTGTTCTATAAACACACATACACACGAACGTTTCATCCACACACTTAAGATATTTTAGAATATTTTGCAGTTTCTCCACAGAAAACCTTTAAACTCTTCTTTTCCCTTGTAAACACTGTACGCTGTTTTAAGTACATTAAAGTTTAAATCTTCTGAGGCTAAAAATCATATGCTGACTTCACGAAAATGATTCGTAGCTTACCTGTCTGATTTCGAATAGATCGAGCGCAAAAATGTATAATTTGGCAAAGCCGGACAAACATTAGATTATCAAAAGGAAACTTTCTTGTCGAAGGATGAAACACACCGAACTAAAAGTAAGAGAGACGTTTCGATTGAGCATTAATAAAGGTTGAGTTATAATAGAGGCAGCTCACCTAGTAATATACTGTTAGTCGTTTCTATACACCTTAAGGCAGGTGACGAGTAGACATGTGATACTTTGACACCTATCTCACCTAAACAATGACCTGAAACATAAAAATATGACACTGAAACAGGTATTTCGTATAAACGTATGATCTATGATCTATGTAGTAAATAAATGGCATTTAAATATATTAGCCAATGACACTATTGTAACAAAAGACATTGTAACATTTACCTCGCACCGATACAATAATTTGTTTGTGGGGACTTAATGACAGTTAGAAAGAGACATAGATAGATAGAGAAGCATTTATAGATGGATGAACAAAGGGATGGAAGGACGGATGAACAAATGGATGGGCAGATGGACAGAAGAGAAATGTGAAATGACATAGATGGACACAGATAGATACTCAGATGATTAAATAAAAGTGTTTTATTAGATATGATCTTATATATATATATATATATATATATATATATATATATATATATATATATATATATATATATATATATATATATATATATGGGACATTCCATATAAATCGAGAAAATTCTGAAACATTTCCCACCAGATGACTTCAGATTGATTAATATTTTTGTATATCAAATACCGTGTATATGATGAGGTCTGGCACAAGTTTTAGCTTTCACAAAAAAATAATATTACACCACTTCGAAATGCCTAGAGGTGCTCGTAATTATGCCGCTTTTGAAATTGCACCTAATTTATCCCCTTTTTTAGAAACCGTGATAACTTTTTAATTAATGGCATAGAGACAGGAAACGTTCTGGTCTGAAAGCTGTGTCGTAGGTATTTTGTTGGTAGGCCAAGAAAAAAACAGGAATTTATCATGTTCAATTGGGTTTTTTTTCCTACCAACTTTGCAAGTCAATAGCTTCATTACCATGATAGTTAGCAATGTTCAAACTGTACAATTTCAATTGCTGTACTCTAGAATAATAACAAAATGCATAGAGGATTTACACATGCAACCTATTCTCAGAATATAACCATAGAAATAATACGTTTGGTCTATTTTATTTGTTGGTTCATATCAGTATGTAGGTTAAGGGGTAGGTGAAATCAAATTATGACATGCGATAGAGCTCAGATCCTTCAAAACATTGATACCAGATTCAATGTCCAGACATGTTTCCTTCCACATTACAATTAATTTGCACCATGAGCATATTTTCGGACTCGTGACAATTTTATCTTCATACAAAGTGATAAAAAAACTTGTACATATATGCATGGTGTAATTTTATTTATTTTTTAATAACAGGTGTATTGATTTGACACAGAAATATATTTGCCTTAATAACCAATGATTTCAAAATGTTTAACACACATTTGCAAGTTAAGGTATTT
>JAODUP010000536.1:342500-356762 GCA_025642065.1 Paralvinella palmiformis | reverse complement strand
GGGAGAGTCGGCATTCTTCTTCTTGATTCTTTGAAGTGTGAAATCCATTTGAAAATTATCAACTGACTTTTGTATCTGGGGGGATTATTGTTCGTGTAGCTATTATCTACCGATTACACCCCACTAAGAAAAATGGCCTGAACTCAGCATGTGATTTCAATATACATTTGGATTGCCAGAGGAATGCAGATACCAAGCAACTGGCTGACATTCTTAGATCTGCCAATCTCAGGCAGCATGTCCAAGAAAGAACACACATACATGGTCACATCTTAGATCTTGTCATCTCCCGTGATGATGACAATTTGATTACAAGTGTGTCTGTGTCTTCCATGCTGTCTGATCATTTCCTTGTTAACATTAATGTATCTTTACAGAAACAATATGTTTCAGCTAAAGTTATTTCATATAGAAGATATAAGTCAATTGACAAGGAGGCTTTTCTTGCTGATCTGCGAGTCTCTTCTCTGATATTGGATCCACCGGATCATGTGGATGATATTATAGTACATTGAGAGACATTGTAGATTAATATGCACCTGTAAGGACAAAGGAAATGCCAAGTAGACCAATGTGTCCGTGGTATAACAAGAACATGCAGGATGTAAAGAGACAAAGAAGATGTTGTGAGCGGCTGTGGATAAGGACCAGTTTATGTGTTCATTTTGAAATGTTCAAGGTCAATAAATTCTTGTTAAAATACCCTTGCTTCTGCTAAATCTGAATATTATAATGAAAAGATTAAAGCATACACGGGAAATAAATGACTGTTTTCAGTGTTGTGAATAAAGTATTTTCTATCGAAGAAGTGTCAACAAATATTCGAAAGCTAATAAAATGCGTATTTATTTTAAACAAAAAGTATATGTAAATAATTTCATACCTGAATGTAATAAATGTATACCTTTAATCTGTTTTAGATGAAATCATTATAACGAATTGTTAAATATTGCTTTTAATTACATATGGAAAATGGTTTGAAGTTTTTGAAAATAGTTATACATATAATGGCAACTCGATGGCTTTACTGTAATAAAAATAACTAAGTTATCGTTTAAAAATAGTTAATGATTAGTCAATTGTGATCTGTTTATAAATAATTATTATAAATAGACGTATCGTAAGCATAATCGACGCTAATTCGGTCCAATGTTTACATATATTGTTTGTGAGTATTCCGATATTGAATACATTTAGATTATTGGAACACTTGACCATCAACCAGTCCTTGGTTATATCTTAGGTATGAGTACCTTTAGATGTAGTCCAAAAATTAGAGCATGCCTGCCCTTTAAATGGGACAAATGAGAGTCAAATGTTACTTTTTTTTCCATTTTCTAAAATAACTGAGCCGCTTGAGTGAAGTAAATTCTGTAGGTATTTATCATTTGTATTATTTAAAGTAGTACGAGAACTACCACTAGTAATACTATTATTATTATTATTAGTATTATTAGTAGTAGTAGTACTAGTAGTAGTAGTAGTAGTGATAGTAGTAGTAGTAGTAGTAGTAGTACTAGTAGTAGTAGTAGTAGTAGTAGTAGTAGTAATACTAGTATCGCAATCTATTATCAACCACCCATTTTGCTATACCGTGCACTTAGACAATGATGGTGACTAAAGAATGACTTCCCATTAGTGACATATTCATGATTCGGTGCTATCATGACGAACGTCGTGCCAAGCTCCCATAACCTCATTATACAGGCGATCTACCTTTTGCCGTCATCCCTCTCAATGGATCACATCTATTACAAGAGGCAGCTTGATGTAGATAACTAGGACACGGATAATTTGCCATTATTAGCATAAACAGACAAGATTGTCAAGTTGCATTAAGGATACTAGATGCTACCCAAAAAGCCTTTAGCTGTCTGTCATGATAATATTGCCAGCTCCTCCCCATAATATTTCCATTTATTATTAGTATTGTTATTAAGAGTGGTAGTTTTAGTAATATTGGTAATAGTATTACTGGTATTAGTAATATTAGTGAGAGTAGTAGCAGAGGAAATATCCCTATATAAAGGTGTCACATTGTCTAGAACAAATATTTTTAATAAGGTGTCTTTTCACTTTACAAACGATTTATATATATATATATATATATATATATATATATTTGTGTGTGTGTGTGTGTGTGTGCGTGTGTGTGTGTGTGTGTGTGTTTGTGAGTGTGTGTGTGTGTTTTTGTGTGTGTGTTTTGTGTGTTTGTGTGTGTAACTGTGTGCGCGTGTGTGCGTGCATGCGTGTTCTTGTACAGTCTTTTTCTTTGGGGAGTAAAGTGCTTTGAGTATCTTTGAACTCGAACAAACCTAAGGTTATATTTCATGACTTAATATTTTCGTTAACAATTTTATTGAAAATATGGAGAAAATACAATTTGATTAAATTAGCTTTCTTTAGGATGTGACATAAGGCAATGTATTTAAGAACGTAATTCAGGCTTCACTCCATCGCATAACAGAAATATCCGAAATGTACCATTAACTAACGCAGCTCCATGCAATTGTTTTCTGACGCAATTTAAAATTGAATTTGAGAAGAATGATCGATTCGGACATATATATATATATATATATATATATATATATATATATATATATATATATATATATATATATATATATATATATATACATAAGATAAACTACTGTAAGACGAACTGCAGAAATAATACAGCGGCTGCATTATTATGTCATAGGATCTGGGCTGATACATGTCATGACATCACTGAAGCAAAAATATGTTACAAATGAGTGGCCATTTTTAGCAAAAACTAATTTCTATACACACTGAAATAAGAAAAACATATGTCTGCCAATACATTCGGAATATGTTAATCTGAGGACTAAGTTAAATACAAAATGTACATCAACTTATTTTTGTTCTTGATCATTTTGATATAATTTCTGAAAAGAAATATTATTGATGCTTCATTAACCTTTAATTGACCCGCATCATTTAGTGGTAGACTAGTTTTATGCATATCGAATATTACGCATGAAGGTAAATCTTTGTGAATTATAAGAAAAGAAATAGACAGGATCAGCGATTTCCTTTTATCACTGATTTGGGTGGGTGTGGGCGAATATTTTAAACGCGCGTCTCGTTTCTAAGTTACCGATAAATAAATGTTGTATTCCACTTTAATTGAAGGCACAGCTTTATTTTCCCCTCTAAGTATGGACGTTTATAACATTATGGTTTACTAAAGTAATATGTTGTGTGGTCTACTAAGTAAGTTCAGACCCACGGCATGAGCAATCAATTTGGTAGTAATTCAGAGAAAGAGTCCGTATGTGTATGTGCATTAAGTAAGTAACTCGATGAACAGTAGCCATGACCATATGTTATCAGCTAGACTGAACTGCCGATTAGCTGAAGCAGAAGAGGCAAGTTTATTAAGATACTGTTTGCCTGTTTGATGACAGTTGGAAAGTTCAGCTGTTCTTGCTGTCATAGGATAAGGCTCTAGTGTCCTCTACAATACATTGCTCATCCAAGTAATCTGCTATCTCACGTTGTACAGATGAACTTGTTTTAGGAACCCTAAGATTATCATAAGGGAGAATTCGCAGGAAGGCTTCCAGGTTCCCAAACATGTTGTGAAACTGGTGCTCAAAGTGGATGTGACATACGCACAACCTCTGTCTTGGGCTTCTGTTTCATCGATGCTAACTGATCTAGGGGGAAGGGGTGAATTTGGGAGTATATATAGTATGATATGGGAGTAGTAGTAAGTGAGTGAGTATGATAGTGAGGATAGTGAGTGATGATGAGTAGTGAGTGGTGAGGGTGAGTGGTAGTGATGAGTGAGTATGATATGATGATGATGAGGGGGGATGATGATGAGAGTGGGAGTGAGTGAGTGAGTGAGTGAGTGAGTGAGTGAGTGAGTGAGTGAGTGAGTGAGTGAGTGAGTGAGTGAGTGAGTGAGTGAGTGAGTGAGTGAGTGAGTGAGTGAGTGAGTGAGTGAGTGAGTGAGTGAGTGAGTGAGTGAGTGAGTACTTTGTGACGACTACCGGCGCTATAACCATTGCAGACAACAGTGCCACTACTACTCATACTTCTACTAGAATTAATAAAGTACAATATAAATCTAACAACGATAGGAAAAACTCAAAAAGAAGAACAAAAATAAATTACAAATTAACAGAACTTGAAAAACACCAGCAGGAAAAATTACCTTGTATGAAAATAAAGATCATAATGGCAACTTTCGGTATATTCAAACCTCCTGGATATTTTTGTAAGTTATTGATGACAGTGTCAAAGTACATTTAAAATCCTAGACGTCTATGTCGTATTTATCCTAGACTGCGACCTGCTGATTACAGCATTTACTTTGATAGTAAAACGTCCCGATTGATGGATGGCTTCTACGTTGTGGTCCTAACAAGCTTTAAGTTATTAATTATTGACAAAAATTGAAGAATCTAGTCAACGTTTTATGTATCCTATTTTTCTGGAGAAACTACACCTTTTCATTCTAAATTTTTTTTGTGACTATAATTTAAGGACACAGTAACACAGTATTAAGTCACATATTAGCACATTTTTTGGTGCTATTCCTCATAGTGACAATTCTCTTTGAATGTACAGAAAACTATCACATAATCAAACAAACAGCCAGCAAGCAAACATACACAAGCACACGTGGGCAAACACAGACGCACGCACCAACACACACACACACAAACTATTTATCTCTCTCTCTCACACACACACACACACAGAAGACAACAATATAATTGTGATTCGCTGAATTGGTGGTCTGCCTGAAATCTGCTCTTCTCGATTATAGGTCAAATTGATCAAACGGAATGGTGGTTTAATTTATATCCCAAATACAGATAACTTTATACACGCCAGGACGCTAAATTAGATTTGGATGAATGATCACGAGGTGATGAATAGAAACGTTTTAGAATTAGTTGTTACATTTGAGTAAATAATAGTATTTATTGAGGATTGAGGCGATAATGCGTTCTAGTCAAGAAGTAATCCATCGTAGAATATTCTTGCTTTCCTTTTTGGATTTAGTCTGTTGGTTGCTCCGGTATTTGGGTAGTGTACAATGTACAGTGTACGCGTGAAAAATTGTTGTCACGTCTTTAAAAAACTGTTATGTTGGTTGACGCGTCGAGATCATGTAAAAGACTTGCCTTTTCATCCTGGATGCAGAACAACTGGCGACACCCGACCCGTCGGATGTTTGTTGATACGGTTGATATAAGTAGAAGTTGTTTGCTGTGAGTTGTACTGTCAATGGTTGTTTTATAGGTGCTTCTGTTTTCTGTACTTAGCTCTCATGCTGCCACTTGACATGCGTGACATGTTTCTCAGATCCTATAAGTAGAGTCGCTGGGTCAAACAGGTTGATGAGTATTCCAGACACATGTATAGTCTTCGTATTATAAATTATAAAAGATATATTATATATATATATATATATATATATATATATATATATATATATATAGAGAAAAATATGAGAGAGAGAGAGAGAGAGATAGACAATAAAAGAGAGAGAGAGATTTAATAGTATACTTACATGAATTGTTTATGGAGGAATGGTTTAACGGATGTTTAGGTGTTGATGTTCTGGGCCTGTGTATATATATATATATATATATATATATATATATATATATATATATATATATATATATATATATATATATCCTAAAACACACACAATCACATGATCATAATGACACACATAATGAACAAGCTGAAGAAACCAACATAGAAACAATCAGGCAATCATTGGGTTACTTGACTGGGTAACTGCCATTTCCAAAGTTGTCACTTCATACCTGTAAATAGATTCGAATGTCAGCGCCATAATTGGGTAAAGAAAATATACGGCTACTTAATGTCTTTTCGGTAGTTCGATTTTTTTTAAATTAAATTTTAGAAAGTTGATCTTACCTTATTATGAAATAAAAATAAGAAAACGCTTTGAATTTCGTGAACCACCAATCAAATACCATTTGACATCTAATTCAAAGTGTTTTCCAACGGAAAAATCAACTGATCTCGCTTCTTGAAAATAATTTTACCCTGCAATTATAGGAACTAAATATCTTTGCCTAAAAACCAATATTTAACCAAACGAGTAATTAATAGAAATAAACTGCGTAAAATAGACATTGTTTTTAAGCTACCCGGTGAAAATTCAGTATTTGTTATGATGGGCCTAAATGCTTATATCACTAATGGTTATCACCAATTAAATAATACCAATAATCACAGCTTATATTCCATAAAACAGTGATGCGAAATACTGCCATCTATAAATGACCTTAACTGCACAGGTAAAATGTGAATTATTTTGAATCTTTCTAAATTGCACAAAGTTGTAATGTATATGAGACTTGGAAGATAAATTAATGATGAATCTAAAAATCTATTATCTTTTATGGATAATCATTTAAATCTTTTTTACTATGGATCATCCTTTTTATATAAAAAATACCTTTAAGGCCAAAACAAACCTTTTACTTTGTGTGATGATTGCCGGCTTACTTATCATATTAAATGATACAATTATGCATGCCAATATAAGTTATACCAACGCTTAACAAGTCATTACTGACAGAGTGGGAAATTATCGCATATATTATTCTTTCTCAGATATTCACATTGCAAAGTTACTTACAAGATTACTAACGCCGCATAGAAGCATTATCATCCACAACAAAAATAACTTAATGAGTAAAGGTTTTTAATCAACCGAAACTCAAATGTTATTTTATTCCAGTAATGCCGTCCTCAAAAATAGACAATACAACTTCAAGAATAATAACTGAAGAGTAAATAAAGTAAGCAAAATATTATTTGGAGTATTAGCTGTAGAGGGTTGGTTGTAAAGAATAGGATAACATAAATAAAATGTCACCAGATCATTTCAAAACTTTGTAATAAGCGCAACTTCAGTGGAACATCATTTATCCAAAATTGTAAATCCACCGTTACTACGATTTGTAATATTAATTGCCATATTCGAAACGCCTCACATTCCTTTGACGTATACTTCCACATTTCTTCCATAGTTGGTACGAAATGCCAATATTATAGCTGCACATTTACCCACCCTTTTAGTGATATTATTTTGATTTTGATATCGCGGGCATGCCATTGATATGTATGGAATGCAAGGCTATATATATCACATGGGAAAGCAACTAGATTAAATATCACAACCTTCTTCGTTCAAATGATTTAAAGAGGTAGATTCCTAGTGAAACACTCTGTATTTAAATATCAAGCAATAAAGGGCTTACAAATTTCTACCAAGACTATTGTTCCATCATAATATAATAGTTGTATAACCATGAAACAACTTGACTGGAAAATAGCAATAGGTTCATTACAAATGAAAACAAAAACACCATAATTGGAATGTGGTTGGTACATATGACTGCCTGACTGAAATAAGTAACATTATGTCTGTGCTAATATATGATGGGGGGTGGCAGAGACCCGACGGTAGAGCAGAGATATACATTGATCAGCATTCTGTAAGCTGGAGAAATGGCCAACCCAATAGTCATACAGATGATGAAAAGCCGAAGAACTGTTCCAAAGTATGGCGGAGGTTTATACAGACAGACAGATGTTCCAACGGGGCTAGACCTGGACGCCCAAGGATGTCCACAGTCCGGAAAAGACATGAAACGAATTGTGCAGCAACAAACTTTATTGTCCTTGAGAACTGCTAACTGCGTGTAGAACAATCGGATGGGCAAAGTGGTTTCAAAATGAAATGCTAAGAGAAAGATTCATAGCGGGTCTTTTCTTTACTGATGGACGAAGGGGGGCGTGACCAGAAATGGGACTGCAATGGAGCCAAAAATCATTGTAGGACTTACCAGTCCTAATTATTCGGTGGTATAAGTATGTGTTTCTTACCATGGAGTTGGTGAATTAGGTATCATGGATTGTACTGTGAAAAGCATTGATTATACTCACATTCTAGATCACAATCTTCTGCATTCCGTTGATAAAATGTTTGGCGATGTCAGGGATAATTTATATTCGAACACAACAGTTCTCCAGGGCACACCGTGGGTAATATAATACCTGATTAGATGAACATTCGTTTCAGGTTATTCAGTGGCCAGCTCAGTCATCGGACCTCAACGTGATTGAGAATGGGGGTATACTTCAGAATAGCGTTAGGAGAGATTTTGCTTATTTTCGTTATAATGTTTGTAACAATCTTGTTTCAACCTATTGGAAAATGAGGTATTGACAACAACGGTCTTATTATGAGTACATTATTGCAACCTCAACAAACATTGTATGACATGAATTTACTATTTCTACAGCGTGTAAGATTTTCTGCTATTACATAATTTAAGACTGTATTTGATAAAATATGATGTTTACGCCATGTAGTTTTTAAATGAAAACAAATCAAGTATCGCTTGAAATAATTTAAATTAATTGTATCTAATTTTACAACTATAGGTCAATGCACCAATGTGCATGAACAAATATTGCTACTTTTAAGCAATTAGGTAAAGTGTGAAGTTAGCAAACATATAATTGTGATTTATATAGTGTTATGGCTTAGCTGGATATACCCGTTTCCATATTTATAGAAAGCAATGTCTATTGCATAGTATTTGAGAACATGTATGCAATATGTCCATTGTTGCATTGATGTATGTCGTGTTTATGTGAAAGCAAATTGTATTTATAAGAATATTACCTTTTTATTTATGTATAGCAGTAGAGTGCTCGCTTGTATAACATTTTGTTAGGGGATTTATTAGCTTCTTATATACATATATAATTCTTATATATCACTTAATTATCCTATTGTTTGTTTCTTAATATATATACATAAACACCAATACACCCAAGTACTTGTTTAAAAAGTTAAATTAAGGTATCTCATACTTATTTTCAAGACTCAAACAAATGACAAAAGACATTTAAAATTAGAATGATGCCTTCTAATTCCTGTCACTTGCGCAGATAAAGTTCGATGAATAGGGTTTTGTTTTCCAAAATTGGGTGAAATGAACTTTCAAAATTAAATACTTGACTGCCTGACATAAATATGAATTGAATGGAATTTTAGAATAGTAATTTAAGTTTGTGTCATCGATCAGAATGTTGTGATATAGTTCGAAGACGGTTATCATTTCTCACTAACTAAACCGGCATATATCATCGACAAGAAAATGGAATTAAATGCACGTTATTAATCAATTTGAGTGTCAAAAGGTGCCGCATAGAACAAAAGTTAATTACGTAGACATATAATAGAAAGAAAGAAAAAAAATTGAACTCATGCATCACTGCCGAATTCCTAGATACGAGGCTACACGGATTTGTCAACGTAATTTTTATGCACAATTGTTAGCATAAAGGCTAATTCATTTTATTTATTATTTTGAATTCTGTCTCATTCTGAAGGATTAACATTTTTAGAGATGACATCCATAATGCTGAATCCGCCCACATAGCTGCATAAACGCCTGACTTACTTAAAGAAGGAAGACAAATGTTTTATAACTCTTTGTGACTGTCATGTTCTGACAAAACAACTTCCAACAGAGCCTACGAAACAATTACCAAGAAAACGGCATTAAATGCAAGTTATTAATCAGGTATTATATAAGTTATGTCTAGCTCTAATTCTCTGTCATAATATAATCATGTAGTAATAGTATATTAAGTTAAATAAATAATCAATTATTTAATCGCTAATTTGTTCTTTTTGTCATAATACGATTGTATGATTAAGTAGAGTGCCAATGCTGAACCAGTCGATGCTAATTAATGATTCTAGCGATTTGTGATTATCATTCGATAAATCAACAATTTTCAAAATAGGATTGGAAAAGTCTATTGATGGTGAAAGATCAAATAAAGTACTATGTTTAGCGTCTAAGTAATTTATTTGTATAACTATAGGACATGTCAGTGCAATGTTTATTATTGCATGACGTTATGCTGAAAGTCTCTTGTTTTAACTGTAATGACTCGTTTTTGTTCCATCACATGTTTAACTAAGCCATGCAATACATCGACTGCTGTAAAGGTTTGAAAAGTAGAAAATACCGTAATAAATATGTACACTACTAACCATAAGATTAACTCGATCCCCTATATCGCCTAGTCAGATATTGTAAACTAAATGCAGATACTCCATGTCTCGGCTAAACTCATATGACCATATTGCATCAAATGTAGCAGACCCCAAATTTATTGAGAAGGTTTTCAGCTGTTATTAAAATTCCATCCAAAAAATTCCATTCAAGCAAGTCACGCTATAAAAATTGCATTCATTGAAAAGTGTCTTAATCGTTGCAATATCCTATTTACCTTTTTTATATATCTTATTCGTTTTAACACTGTACTTAGCTTTCAAATTCATTCTGTCAGTAACGTTAATTTTCTCAATTTACGTTGTTGCAATTATTATTATTATTATTATTATTATTATTATTATTATTATTATTATTATTAAATAGCTTCATCTAAATAATATATATATTATTCTGTATTAAAAAAAAACCATCTCCATCTCTTTGTCGTTCTGTCTTTCTCATTTCTTTTCACCCTTTATTGAGCGTTTTCTCTCACTGTCTTTATCTCTCTCTCCCTATATTTTTATATGCGTGAATGTACATACGTGTGCACGCTCTTGTATATAAACAATTGTGTGGATTGTTATCTGAATGTCTATTTTTACGGTCTCTCTCTCTCTCTCTCTCTCTCTCTCTATATATATATATATATATATAGAGAGAGAGAGTGTGTGTGTGTGTGTGTGTGTGTGTGTGTGTGTGTGTGTGTGTGTGTGTGTGTGTGTGTGTGAGAGAGAGAAGAGAGAGAGAGAGAGATAGATAGATAAATAGATAGAAAGGTAGATAGATAGATAGATAGATAGATAGATAGATAGATAGATAGATAGACACATATATATCTATATAGCGAGATAGATAGATATATAGATAGATTGATAGTTTGATAGAATGATAGGTTGATATATTGATTGTTAGATTGATTGATAGATAGATTAATATATAGATTGATAGATTGGTAGATTGCTAAATTGATAGATATATTGTTAGATAGATAGTTAAATAGTTTGATAGTTAGTTAGATTGGTAGTTAATTAGCCAGTCAGTCACTAAGTTAGTCAGTCAGTCGGCC
Source organism: Paralvinella palmiformis (assembly GCA_025642065.1). Classification (NCBI taxonomy): domain Eukaryota; kingdom Metazoa; phylum Annelida; class Polychaeta; order Terebellida; family Alvinellidae; genus Paralvinella; species Paralvinella palmiformis. The sequence continues at coordinate 345,578 of JAODUP010000536.1, read as the reverse complement.
AGTCAGTCAGTAAGTCAGTCAGTCAGGCAGCCAGCCAGTCATGCAGACAGGCAGACAGACAGACTGACTGACTGACTGACAGACAGACAGGCAGGCAGGCAAGTAGGCAGGTACACAGACAGACCGTTTCATAAATACATAATTAAACAGATGTATGGTATAGAAATAAATAGATACGTAGATTATGAAAGTAAAATTAAATCCATTTTTGTCGATGTCAGTAATTGACGTAAACGTTTTAGAAATTGGACTGTTTCAGTTGAATTAATGTTTAGATTTATTTACCGATTTGCTTAACCTGCAAAAGAAACATTAGATATGACCAATAAAGATGCGCATTTTGATAACATTATTTACATAAAAATGTCTTTAATAGTTAATGCGGTACCTTTTAGTTGATGACTCGTAAGCTTGTCTCACCTTTTTACCATTAATACATTAGGTTTCTTTTGGCAAACTACATCACTTTATAGAACATTTTCAGGTCCTACATATCAGAGATGTTACATGTTACATACCGATTAAGCGTTATTAGCGAACCCTAGGCTTGTTGCTTAAATTCAGTCATGGAAATAGTCATAATACGTTGAAAAATTATTAACTAATAAGATTAATATGTAAAATGCATTCACCACCGATTGCCTTCTGTACGATTCTAATTGGATGTTTAATAATTGAGCTTGGTATTAATGTGTGCATAAACATTCTAGGGAGTTTGAGTTCAATGCGAAAAAAAACATGGAACGTATAATCTTAGTATATGTATAATTTTTTTGTATGACATGCTATTTCAGTTTTAATTTATTTTTTATTTTGGAGCAAATGTTCTTATATACGCCTAGTAGTTCATTGTTTTGAACTGAATGATCAGAATAAGTGAAATGTGAATAACTTTAAAAGCCCTAATATATATATATATATATATATATATATATATATATATATATATTATATATATATATATATATATATATATATATATATATAAAAAAAAAAAAAATTTTTTTTTTTTTTTTTTTTGATTTTTTACCGTATTCTGGAATATATCCCCAACATTATTGTTCATGTTGAGGTCAGATGACTGAGCTGGCCATTGGATCACCTGGAAATCATGTACATCTAACCAGGTATGTACATTACGCGCTGTATGCAGTAGTGAATTGTCGTGTTCGAATAGAAATGGGACCATGGCATCCCCAAACATATTGTGATCTAGAATGTTAGTATAATCAATACCTTTCATAGTACATTCCACGATGACTAATTCACCAACTCCATGGTAAAGAAACAGCATATTTTCAGGTAAGATCTGCAATATATTCATCCACTATTTACCCAAGATTGAATTTCAACTTTTCCGAAAAGACAATTCTGAACCAGTTATCATATCTGCTCCTATGTATAACTCTGGACACTACCGGATTCTAGCACGTCTGTTGTTCGGACCAATGAGTGGTTTCCATGTGTCGTCTTCACTGTACAGCTATGAATCCCACCGGCCGTTGACTGGGAAACAACTTTGGCTATCCGGTAATTCCTGACAAGGATAATAGTGTCTAAGGACAAGAAGTGTTGCAGCTGCGCCACTCATTTCAGTTTGTTAGCTTTTGTTCATCTGTATGGCAATGCGGTTGATCGTAATTCCAGACTGCCGGAATCTGGTCGTCGCTCCTCTATGCTCCAAGGTAGCGTCTCTGCCACTCCACATTATATACTAGTACAGTGATAGTGTTACTAACTCCAGCCAGGCAGTTATATGTACTATTCACATTCAAATTATGGTGTTTTTGTTTTCAATTTTAATGAAGCTAATGCCATTTTTCTGTCAAGTTATTTCATGGTTAAATATTACGATGGGACAAAACATTTGGTAAGGATAGGTACTTACTAATCGAATCTTTGTTATACGTTTAGCCGTTACTATGCTTTTATGAGCAATGCTATACATCTATGTCAATAGTCTCAGCTAGTTGTACCTGTGATTGTAACTTCTTTGAACGAGGACGAGCTATGAATTTATTTAGAATGGTGACTGAAAGTTATCACTGCGATCCCTAGTCTTTTGAGATTACTTGTCTTACAAATACAAATATTTATGGTTGAAGAAAAGAAGAAAAAACCCACAGCTGTTCCATATAATAGGATATTTACACTAAGAATTTATTATCATGTTATCAAAACAATGTCTATGAAAAGTAAGTAATTGTCCCAAATATCATTATATTCCACATGAATTGTGCCTTGTCTCTTTGATATAATGCCTTCCTGTATAGTGCGCCTCTTGACGTTTCATTTACTGCTTTAGTTTCTGAACTCAAATGAACCCATAAAAAATCAATTTCTGCCATTCTATGCTGAATACTTCATATACCTGTATGCCGATTTACTGTATTATCACTTCAAGCTGTTACGAGAGAAAAACACCCACACAAGAAAAATGATTGGAGTTTGAAAATAGTAATAAAACACTACATCTTTAGAAATTGCCTCGAGGTTAATAACAATCCTGAAAAACGACCATGTTTACGAGTATTTTGACCGATGCCTTTCGGTACAATAACCTTACTTTAAATGCGACACTTATTCACAACATTATTACCCTTGTGCACTGAGATTCTAGCTCATGAATCATGGGTGTTTTCTTTTATCGCGTATTTGCCAAAAGGATTGGTACTTTTAGATTTGCTAATTTATTGTTGTCCTTGATCAGGATTTGATTAATTTTGTTTTTAATATTACAATTTTGTTTTTAATATTACAAAACACTGATACAGATAGACGTAGCTTTATCTTTCATTGTGTCTTTTCAAGATTCCAGTGAGTTGTAGGCGATATATATATATATATATATATATATATATATATATATATATATATATATATATATATATATATATATATATATAATATATATAATATAATCATATATTATTGTTCGTCTTGAAACTACCTGTATACAGAGAAAGAGAGAGGTGAACCAATTATATCTCGCTTCTATTTCATACTAAATTCCATAGTGTATTCTATCAAAGTATAGAAATACTCGAAATTTCAATGTATTAACACGGTTGAAAGCGA
>JAODUP010000536.1:332500-337500 GCA_025642065.1 Paralvinella palmiformis | reverse complement strand
GTGGGGTGTGATTTTATGTCCATTAGAAATTTGTCTGAAAACTTCAAGTTATCTTTTGAGATACGAGTGCAGATAAATGTTGCTGAGCTTAAGTCATGTGACTGCTGCTCGTTTAACGTAACTTCCCCGACTCTGAGGAACGGATAGTCATGTTAGAAGTGGTTTTCTCCTCAAAAGTTAATAATGTTCTAAAAATCTACATATTAAATCCAGCTCTCATTACCAAACAATGTTGGTCATCAACATATATAAGTGACGTCACATACATCACTTTGTAATTTTAGAGTAGACCCATTAAACGAATTCTGATAAATTAAAAATTCAAATACCCTATCATTATATCACCTAACATCATACTTGTAATTACAAGTGCCATCATAAGATCACAATCTCTGTCCTCAGCTAGCATGATTATTTTCTATAATGATACTATCATCATTACCAAAAGGATGATGTAAATCTTCGGTATTTTCTTGGTCAACATCATCATTATGATTATCATCATCATCATCATCACCGATATAATAGCCTGCGTCACGCCCTTGAACAACAAGAATAAATAACGAAGACTTCATTAACCGCTAGTAATATTATCAGCATCATCTTCGTCACTAGCATTATCAGTTGTCAGTAAGATAGATACACAATAACTTTGACCTGTTGCAATAATCAATATCCCACAATATGTAATCCTTCAATAATGTTTACGTGCTAAGCTTTCCTTCAGAGAGAGATATGGAGGATGGAAAGGGAAAGGAGGAGAGTGATAAAGAGAGATAGAGAGAGAGATATATATATATATATATATATATATATATATATATATATATATATATATAATATATATATATATATATATATATATATATATATATATATATTGATAAATAGATTGATAGAGAGAGAGAGGGAAGATGAGAGAGGGGGAGAGAGGGAGAGAGAAAGAGAGATAAAGAAATAGATAGATAGATAGATAGATAGATAGGGAGAAAAAATAGCTAAATAGACTGAGAGAGAGGGGGGAAATGGCAGAGAGGGGCAGAGAGAGGGAGATAAAGAGAGATAAAGAGATAGATAGATTGATAGGTAGATATATAATAGATAGATAGATAGATAGATAGATAGATAGATAGATAGATAATAGAAGATAGAAGAGAGAGATAGAGAGAGAGAGAGAGAGAGAGAGAGACAGGTTTTGAGCATTATGCAATGACTTGACACAGTGTAACTTATTTATTTATTTTCGATTCGCGAAAATACGATGTGTTTAGTTTGGGGAAGTTTGTCCAGCTGCCAATGTCCTAAGTGACTTTAAATGACAAATTGGTGCATAAGGTGTAGTACTGGGTGACGTTTTGGGTCAGGATTACAACATCACAGCCTTCCTCATTACGACACCCTGGTGGCATATAGGCTGTGATAGAATTACTCATAACACTATCACATTAGGGACAAACAATATCATAATCTGGAGGACCAAATGATTATGCAGTTGTTAATCATTTATAAAGAAAACACCTTTGCTTACGTCTCATTACCAAGAAACCTATCCTTATAATTGATTCTGTCACAGAAACATTATTTCCTTCAGTGAGAGATATAAATGGGGCCAGTAGAAGTAATTGCACTGATCCATTTGTGTGTTAGGAATTGTTCATAATGGTAATGAATACGTACTGGAGTTGAACCATAAACAACATTATAAACTATTGTTTTCACAGGTTTTCACAACGAAATCTCATTCACTAAGTAATAGTTAGTTCACAGAGAGATGCATTGTTCCATTTCAGGGCCAATGATTCTGCTTGGCGTTGTGTCGTGGTATGCAGGTTCATATACTTGAATACATAGCCCATCTACCTCTAATTATGTCACACAGAACTCTCGACCACCACAAAAAGGTTTGCGTAGTAACTTCCAATCGTCTGAACGTAGTCAATTATTTGCACTGAATTTACAGTCAAATAATTGTACGATCTAATGCAATTAATTCGTATCTTCGGTAAATTAAAAACAAAAACACCAGCATGTATGAACATAAATTCCAATAACATGGATAGATAACAAACAAATTTTGTGTGTGTGTGTGTGTGTGTGTGTTATAAACATTCCGCGTTGTATTTATAACAGTATACTGTAATGTGAATATTTGTTTAATTTTCAAATTGCTGAAACACCTATATATTAGTTAACCAATAAGTTCATCCAATAGGTGTATAACACTTATGTAATGCAGATTATTTTATTATATATATATATATATATATATATATATATATATATATATATATAGAGAGAGAGAGAGAGAGAGAGAGAGAGAGAGAGAGAGAGAGAGAGAGCATAGAGAGAGAACGAGAGAGAGAGATATATATATATATATATATATATATATATATATATATATAGATAGATAGATAGATAGATAGATAGATAGATAGATAGATAGATAGATAGAGAGGGGGGAGCGAAAGAAAGAGAGAGAGAGAGAAAGAAAAAGAAGAGATAGAGATTATGGAAATTCCTTTAACTACTATTTTAAGACTTATTAAATATGGATTAACCTTACGGATAAAAGTCTATATTTGTTATTATTGGCGAAAATGTAGATTATAAATTACTCATATAAGTAGATTGACAAATATATAGAAAGAAAGATGGCTTGATAGATAGATAGATAAATGGGTCCTTTTATAACACGTCACCACGATTGTAGATAGATAGTTAATAGATAGTTGAAATTTTAGTGTCTTTTCTGTTCTTCAATCGTACATCTGTGTTCCACTTTATTCCATCCACATGGTGGCAGCAGCTGCTCAGCCGCTTGGTTTTATTGAACCTTGTTATATCAAACCTAATATTAAATTATTTTCTATGAAATATTTGTAATTCCGTTTAAAAATGTATACCTGGTGGCGGATTCTGGCTGAAGGGCTCATTACAAATCCTATTTGGGGACATATGCCAGACCAACCCCTGGATCCATATATGCATATCATTGGTGTGTATAATTACATTGTGTATGTAAAATATGTATAAAATGTACACCACATATTTCCTAAAGAGGTATTCTGCCAAAGACAAAATATTAATTACAAAAGATTTAATCAGTGGTGTTAAATATACTTTATAAGATAGAAGTTGTTTGACATTTAAATTCGCCAATCCCACCACCCATTGTAACACCGAGGGTATTCTTTTGACATGTTCGGTTTTTATGGAGATACTAAGTAAGCCATAAAACGCCAAACTGAAGAAAATGGAAAATATTGTACTCATATTCAGATAATTATAATACATAATGTACCACTAGGTAGCAATTGATACGCTTAAATTAGCACACATACCCATATTTGATCGACTTATAAAACATCTGTATCTTTCTTAAACGTGGCACGATTTCAGAACACTTTGTATACGCATACACAATACGTTACTATATATCTACCACTTGCGTCAAAAATGACATACCCTGGTTCCTGCAGTTGCAAACTACAATCTCCTGCGCCAGATCGAAATAAGATGAAAGCTTTGGTGTGATTTGTATAATTGGACATAACACCAGACGGAATATTAAATCACTAAAGCGTTTTTCCTGGGAGCAGTGGGCACGTCAATAGTTGAGTGTAACAATAGGACCAGTAGATAATTACTTTTGATAACTACATAAACAAGTGTTATCTAATCTGTGAAATATTCAAACACTTAATGCATGATATCTCGAAGTATTTTACTGATTAAAGACGTATAAAGCATGTCAGCGATTTGTATTTTGTGAGACAATGTCTCACAAAATACAAATCGCTGACATGCATGAACCAGGGTATGTCATATTTGACGCAAGTGGTAGATTTATTTACCTTGGGTTATGATATTTTGGTAAGTATATTGGGAAATTGCATTATTTAGATTCTTATTATTTCAACAGGGTAAATTTACTTAACAAATAGCTATATATATATATATATATATATATATATATATATATATATATATATATATATATATATATATATATATATATTATTGCTAGTATTTATTATGGTATTTAACAATGTGTTCTGAAATTATGTTGACACTATGACATAGCTTCTTCCATCTCTCCAACACTAAACTAGGTATCCAAGGAAAGGTTCTGCCTGAGGCACCTAGCTATTGAGTAGTATGTTTAATATGTTTACAGCCTACGTTCTAGTGTGGAACATCTATTAGGCTGCTCTATTAGCACTGACCACTCCGACTCATTCCTCAGTTCCGATACATTATTCCCCTAGTTTCAATACTGGCAAACCTGAATAAACCATAGGTTCAATTCCAACTGTCTGTTACCGAACAAATTGATTATATCACCAGACCTAATACTTTACCAAACTGAAAATGATTACAATAAGACATACTTCTAGCCGTGCATTTGGACGTTGCTTCATCTGGTAAAGCACAGTATATGCTACGAGTTGAATTATTAGCTGCAAAGTCATATTATTGGTGGCAGAAATCAGATCAATCTAATTCCACCATCGTAAGAACGCTTAATCATTATTACACCGTGTTTATTAGCCATGCTATGTATAATGTTTGTATACGCATTGTTATGTATCGTATAACATCTATATTATTTTTCCTTTTACGTTGTCGTATGGAACACCATTCTATTGATTCATGCAATAATGTTTTATGGATTCAAAGCAATGGAGGCAGTTATTACTCCGGCAGGCATCTCCTTTGGATTAAGATGCTGGCAGAATTGTTCCCATATCGTGAGTTATTAGCTTACAATTAGGAGAATTGTTTAATGTATAGCTAATATAATTTCCAAGTGCCATTCACTCATCTGCCTGAAATCTAGTCTTCTCGATTATATTTCAAATAGATCATTTGGATAGGCTTTTTAATTTAACTTCCACCACCCCTGATCGCATATAGTAAAGGAAGAAATTTATGTGTGCATAAACGTACACTAAGTGATTAATGTAAACATATAAGGATTAGCTGTTAGGTTGGAA
>JAODUP010000536.1:202500-327500 GCA_025642065.1 Paralvinella palmiformis | reverse complement strand
GTAAAAATATTAGCTGAACCCTTGAATCAATTACTTTATTTACTTTACTATTTAAAACGGTTCCACAATTTTAGAGGTAAGGAGAGAAAAGATTTCCCCCTAGCGTGAAATAAAATAAATATACCGGGACACAACCTTCTCACAGTATGGTGAATAGACAGAGTCATCCGATATCTACATAAAAGGTTGTTTTTATCCAAAAGGGTTTATTTCCTTTCTTTAAAGATTCCTTTTTTGCATGATACTTCTGATACTCTCTGGATTCTTATCACACGTATGGCCTCTAGGCTTAATATAGATACTTCATCCATAACCACAATAATTTCATATGCGTTTATAATATTATGAAGCTTCTTTCTGTTCAACTCATTTTGAGGTCACTTTGATATAGTATTGCCGACGCCAATGTCGTGATCGTTTCTAATGTCATAAAATAGTGACATAAAGGAGATAGTCTGTTCACTGTATTCTCTATTAAGCTTTCATCGTATAGAAGAGTATACCCGAATATATGAGAATGTGTCAAATGTGTTAAACTTTGAAATTATTTGTCCGGCTTCTCTCTATCCATCTTTGTTTCAGATGTTGCGTCTAATTTTATTATATTATTATATATATATATATATATATATATATATATATATATATATATATTATATAAAAGAGAGAGAGAGAGAGAGAGAGTGAGAGAGAGAGAGGAGGAGAGAGAGAGAGAGAGAGAGAGAGAGAGAGAGAGAGAGAGAGAGAGAGAGAGAGAGAGAGAGAGAGAGAGACAGACATACAGACAGACAGACAGACAGACAGACATACAGACAGACAGAAAGAGATGGAAATGTAAGTCTAAAAGAAATAGATGAGTTTTAACATTTATTTGTGGAAACGATTCTCAATCATATATCGATTTTCGTGATTTCGAACTTTTAATGACAGCCATCGGCAGTTGAGAATAATTGTGATGCAATCTTCTTCTCCTTGTGTGAGGTATCAAAGTGTTTCGCGTTAAGGTGTCGGATTGAATGGATTTTAGATTAATTTGTCTATTGCTAGGTGTAATTATTGACGAAGCTGTAAATGACTAGATCCTATTAAATGTGCCCAAATTGTATCAGTTCCAAAACGGAAATGTGGCGAAATAAATATTATCTAGTCGGCGTCGCTATTTTGTGTCAAATCCTTACCATGGCAGCATGATACATTGTTGGATATTTCAGGAACACTAAATGGGTAATGCAAATCTAGGTTAATTTTGAAGAATTTATTAGCACGAATACGTGTATCACATCATTACATGTTTAACTTATTACCACCTGAAGAAGATATATTGTCTAAACCATTGTTAACACGTTAGATCAAGTATCTATTATATATCGTTTAAAGTACTGTAATTACCCACTATATGTAATATCATATTGTAACATAAATCTCCTTCGGCAAATTGGGAGATGTTGGTCCCATTGAGATACATTTTCAAATAATAGTACCTTATCATTATAATCATCAAATCTACATTCTCTTATTAACCTATCAGTGGAATGGACCTTAAATATATGTGTGAATTCCTTTCCATCAAGCTATTATCTAAAATATTCAGGTTATCGCTTTGGATACTAATTTAGAAACCTGTGCCTGGGCTCAAGCCAAGTATCGATTGCGCTTTTAGCGTAGGAGGTTTTATCTTTTGGAAAGGATACTCAGCGGACATCATCATTATTAAAGGCAGCATCACTTCCATGACCAACGCCAATGAATCAGCCGGGTTTCCGACCATCATAGTATCCTTAGTATTAGTGTTACCATCACCACAATGACAACGAATTATTTCTGAGATAACTTCATCAAATATTTCTATTAAAAAATAACTATGCCGAATTATAGACAATTCCAGTTGTAACTTTATTCCAGCTACCGTCATCTTCATCGTATGACCTTCTTATGAAGTATGTCCCTTTTTCCTGGGGAAATTAAGAGACTAGGCAGTTATCTCACGTATTGCTTAGATCACATGGAGAGATAGAAACGAAAATACGAATCCTTTGGATCAGCTGGTAAGGAAGGTATTGAGCATGATATAACGAGTTATCCTGTATCTAGAATAGGGCAATTATTCCAGCATACAAAGTCCTCATTGAGTAGTGGAGCTAAATGAGAAATGGAAGTATATATGATGTCGGGTCCGGCATTCAAATCACAACATGTGGCATATTGCATTAGCTTATAAAAGGAAAGAATCACTGCCACAAAATACAATCTTAAGGAATGTCTTCAGAAACTAAGAGTTTATGATAATCAAGTGTACATTAAATCGCTAAAGCTTAAATGAGATTAATAACAACTAAACGTATGTGTGTCTACGTGTGTTCTGTCTTCCTGTCGGTGTGTGTTGTATGTCTGCCTGTCTGTGTATTAATTGTAATTAACATTAATGATAGTTGGCCAATGACAGGATTAAACATGTTTAGATGCGGAACAGTATGAGGTAAAATATTGCTGCTACTGGTAGCCGTACACATTATTAAATGACACTCAGAGGTCTATTAATCACTTTTCATATTATTTAAAGTTTTCCGTAAAATAGGTCACAGTTAAAACAGTCACGTTAAGGATACCATTCATGAATAACAGGTCAAACATCTTGTTTTCTAAACTGTGCTTATTTGATATTTAATAGCAATAACTTAATGGTTATCGATTTATTTAATATTGTATTAATTTGGTGTACAATAAAAATATATAATCTCGTGGATATTCTTATATTTATGAGAGTAACCTGGGCTTTTCTTGGGTCGTTATTGTGTATGTGCTTTAGAATATATATATATATATATATATATATATATATATATATATATATATATATATATATATATATGAAAACCTCAGAAAACCAAGACCCACCGAATCCATCCATAGATAAGTTACAGTTATATTTAAATCAATTCAGATATAGTTTCTTATCTAGATACATTCAGAAATCAAGTTACAGTTATAATCCCAATATATCTAGATACATTTACAGTTACATTTTAGTGCATGTTATAATTGAGTGTATATGCTACTGTCATTTTGTGTAATCAGGTAATATGCATATTACGTGAAAATTCCAGGTAATTTGTTTTAAACCTCAGTCAGCAATAGACGTATTAAAAGTAATGCGTTTTCACCTCGTTCCTACTTTTAAATAAAAGCGACTAATTTCTTAAAATAGCTTAATTATTCAGCACATTCTTTGGTTGGCTGAGAATTTAGTAGCAAGGTAGGAAATAAACGTGTATGACCACGTGGCCAAGGTACACAACCGGCGGTAGTTTTGTAAACACACTCAGAATAAAGCAGATTTAGCATCGTTATCAATAATTAATAGATTGTTGGGGCGCATTCAAAATAGTAAGTCGGCAATCTTTTTCTTTTCATCGTTCTCGTTCCTCTTATTAATAGTTCCTTCTCCCTATTATTATTATTATTATTATTAGTAGTAGTAGTAGTAGTAGTAGTAATAGTAGTAGTATTGTTATTATTATTCGTTTGTTTTAAATGGCTTCCAGGTCGGTAGGAGTGAAAATGAGATATTTTACAACTTTATTTTACAACTTTATGTTAAATACACTAGAAGAACATTAGCTAGTCTGTGAGCAATGATGTAATTTATTCGCTTGAAGTGGGTTGAGTGTGCTATTGAAATATGCAGCACTAAATAGTACGATAATAAACCTTTCAATGGATACTAAATATTCATCACTAATCACGTCTATCTCTATTGAATATAACAAGTACACGGGCCCAACATATTGTGTTCATTGTTCATGCACCAACCGAATGAGGCGTTTTCGATTCCTTTTAGTTCCACTTCACATTTTAAGACACAATCAATGTGGAGTGTTAATTTTTAACGACATACTTTTTATTAAACTACAGTCCTATCAGGTTATAGGTCATCCACGACTTGTGACCCAAATAATATGCATCTGTTGACAAAAGACTTGGACCTGTTACTTTATTTGTTTAGTTAATTTCAGGCATAAGTACCAAGTGTGACCAAAGCCAAAGCAAAATACACTCACCCAATCTATCACCCACTTTTTAACATGCTCACTCACTCACTCACTCACTCACTCACTCACTCACTCACTCACTCACTCACTCACTCACTCACTCACTCACCACTCACTCACTCACTCACTCACTCACTCACCACCACCACCACTCACCACCACCACCACCACCACTCACTCACCACCACTCACCACCACCACTCACTCACTCACCACCACCACCACCACTCACTCACTCACTCACTCACTCACTCACTCACTCACTCACTCACTCACTCACTCACTCACTCACTCACTCACTCACTCACTCACTCACTCACTCACTCACTCACTCACTCACTCACTCACTCACTCACTCACCGTTCGCTCATCTGCTCACTCACTTACAAACTCACTCAGGCGATCAATACTTCACTCCCTCCAAAAATCACCGTTTTAGTCAATCATTCATTCCTCCAATCACCCATTGGCTCTTCAATTAACTAAGACACTCACTCACTACTTGCTCATTAACTAACAGTTTACTCTTCTGTCAATCGAGAAAAAACTGTATATGTGTTATATTTTCATTGTTTGCCTAATATTACCGAAAGATCACCATTCATAACGGAATAAATAAGCGTACATTCGTCTAGTATAAACAGCAATTTTAAAAATATTAACATAAATGACCCCTCTTAATCTTCATTAGCATAAAAACAAAACTAAAATACAAATCAATTAGAGGTAATCGATATAAACATATTTTTTTATGAAATATCCATCTTGAAATTATCTTTCTGCCACATCATATAACTAATTATGAAATTGGAAGGTTGGAATTAATTATCAATGGTAGTTACTGGTAATGATCCAAAGAAGTGATATTGTTTTATGGTGTCACTTCTAATCGGTGCAGAAATGTTATTATTAAATAGTTATAAGAGGATGTTGAAATAATTGAGCAATATATTAAATATAACTGATACAAACAAAACAACAAAAGCAATCCTGATTCCTACTGATGTCAATAAATTATTAGTTAATATGAATATCACCATTATATATAAAACCGGCTTATGATACGTGAAATAAATACTTACGTTTTAGGTGTTGGGTCTTGATATGGAATGTTCAAAGAAGTAATACCCGCAAAACTGAATACCAATTAGTGGCGTGTGGTACACGTTGTATCTAATGAGCGATATTTATCGAAATCATTAGTTAACTGTTTATATTTATATCGAAAGTTCACAATACGGAGGCGATTTCTAACGATGCGAAGCGTTTTTGAGAAGTAGTGTTACAAAGAAAAGAAGATGTTTTATTTTTTTTTAAATCATCCAAGTTGCTTTTTAGCGATATATTGTTATATTTTCAGAATGTGCATTTCTTTCTGATTATCCATGAGAGTAAGTTTATGTAATTACTGCACTGTGGCAACATATTCAATAATTACGAAGCACCGTTTTCACGAAAATTATTTACTTTACAGCTTTAGATAATTAATATCCCCTTTTTATTTGCCATTTTGTATTCCATATATGTAGTTTATCACGCAGTGTGTTATGTAGTATCGGGGGTAAAGTCTAAATTAGGCTACGTATGGAAACATCAGTTACACTATATGTTAATGAAAGCATATATAAACCGGGTTAAATATTCAACCGAGGATTAGCACCTAGTTTTGGCGATATTATGACCAAATACATTCATTCATTAACGGGTTACCACTTAACTCTTGAGGTCACAATTGTTCCTGGATTGATAGCATTTTTCACAATGGTTATTACAGTACGCATATCATAAATCGTTGTTTTACGTGTTGCAAGTTTAGATTGTGTTGTATAGCGTGCTGCAGTTAGAAAATAATCACCATAAAACATAGAAATACACTTTTCTCTTGAGCTAAATGAAACAAAAGAATCCATGCCACTCAAAACACACAAATAGCAACATCGGTAAGATTGGTTATCAAAATAAGGAATAACTCTTTAATAAATAGTAGTTATTCAATATGATATAACCAACATGATATATTGTTTAAATAGAGTCTCGATATTTTTACAGATCAACTAAATGTATCAGTTTGAACTTCATTAAATGTAATTCAAGTTTTCTTAATGTGCACGTGGGTGATGGCTTTATTTACGATTCATGTAGGTTTATCTAAATTTACTCGTAAGGGTATTACCTAACCAAACTAAAGGCTTTTGTTAATGGATTAAACGTATTACAGTTATAGCCAATGCAGAAATGTCATTTCCCGACCTACCATGTATTAGCCACGAAGGATGGAAGCCCAACCACTAGATAACTATTATCTACAATTGAAGGTATTGCATTAGTAAGAAACACCTCTTAGTTTACTATCACGTTGTTAATATGTATTAGGTGTAAAATACCATCGCCTAAATTACTGCAAAACTATCATATGAATCTTACCGTTAAGAGACTAGTTCTTGCTCCACCTGTCAATATCTGGCATTCAAAGGTTAATCCATTCAAATTTTCCACTATAAAGAGAACATCTCTATCTACTCCCAATATATTTCTATCTATTTAACTATCTTCGTCATTTATTAGTTCTTCACATTCAAAGATGCAGGCTCGTCAACAATGGAATATTTATACTTTTAACTTTATCCCTACGTCTGGTATCCAATAGAACCCTTTAAGGCTCAAAAGAAATCTGATTCAAACGTAACCAAAGTTTGTCAATTTTAAGTCTTTAGATCATTGAGACAAACTCCGCAGAGATTATATATATATATATATGCGTGCGTGCGTGCGTGCGTGCGTGCGCGCGCAGACAAATACGCACCTAGGTAGGTAGATCAACTTAATATTAAATATGTGATCGGATTCTCTAACAATTAGATATCTGTTTATTTTATACTTAATTATTAATTCATTCCCTCCAAAGTGACCTATGCAGTACGCAAGAGTGGTGGG
Organism: Paralvinella palmiformis; assembly: GCA_025642065.1. NCBI lineage: Eukaryota > Metazoa > Annelida > Polychaeta > Terebellida > Alvinellidae > Paralvinella > Paralvinella palmiformis. Next base: position 320,517 of record JAODUP010000536.1, on the reverse strand, counting down.
ACATCGTCATAGACATTCACATTCGATGTTTCCTTTATTACCATGATGCACCCAATAATCAATAGCCATGTACAAAGTTCCTGGACATAGCTGTTAATAATAGACAACACTGTTTTATTACATATAATTGAAAAATGTGCTTATTATGGATAATCAGTTAACGCTATCTATTGCCTTGATTTTGTTATCCTTACATAACGTTCATCACAATTAGTGACTTCTATATGCGTCCTAATACAATACCTATATCTGATCTAAATATTACTTAATACTGATCTTGGCTACTTTGATGACCATCATACTCTGAAAGTACCAAGTTAGAGGCGAAGCACCTTTTTGGCATAGCCTAGCCGCGGAATAAACCTGCCTGTTACATATCTGTGTAAGAGCTGTCACTTTCGTCATAGAGGCGCATTCAATCCTCTACGTATCTAATATTTTTGCAAATGATGCTGCTCCCTCAATAACTGTTATTATTGGTACTTCTATAACTCATAATTATTTTACTCTCATTATCATTACTGCTACCACAAATTACACTAATTATAATTGTAATATTCATGTTTGTAAATATTCTACTAATACTACTGCATCTACTACTATTAATACGACTACAATATATATATATATATATATATATATATATATATATATATATATATATATATATATATATATATATATATATATATATATATATATATACATATATATAATCGAAGAAAAAGACAATAACAATTATTTATTATGAAGATAATCTTATCACTTGTCACATCTTTATTTCTCAATCCATTTAGACATCGTTTTCTAATAATTAATCACTATTGTAAAGCATATTTTTCACGCTGTCAAAGTAAATTGTTCCTGAGCAGACACAATTAAATGCCATTATTTGCTTCCCTTATTCATTATGATGATATAAACTCCTAGATAATTATTAGATTCCACGGTACTAGCTGTACACCAATTACCGTCTTTGTTCGCTTTTTATACAGGGCGTGTAAATTGAATATCAGTAGATCAGATAGATTAGCATACTATCGCTCAAGGCATGGCAAGGATATTGGGCACTTGAAAAATTAAGTCATAAATAACCACCGTCTTCCCGACTAATGAATCCCGTTGCACAGTGTTTAAGTTTATTCGTTTACTTACGTGACTGACTAGTTCCGACTTGTGGTAATGAATTAAATTATCCCCAAGCCATATCGCCATAACTAAATGACTGATTACATTAAGAAGCGCAACACTTCGAAAATAATTAGCTATTCGCGCCAATAAAATAGGTCATTTATATTCATCAGGACTATCAGCTATTATATCAACTGCACCGTATTTCCAGTGTCTTCATTCAAATTCTATTCACCCGACATTGTAACTAGCGTATGACGATAATAAGGATGTGATTAAAACAATTATGTTGAGAAAGGTTGGGTCAAAGACAAGCGCCAATTAAAATGAAACTAATCAAAACGTAATTACCAAAAGCACCAATTTAATGATAAATTATGTACTGTCTATTAGTATGTGATAGTTAAAGATAAAATAAGTTGATCAAGTAATTTAAGAAAAATGCCATTTCATACCATGATGGTGAGGATAACAAGGATGAAGGGGTCATATAACAACTGAGTCAAAGCTGTTATTTCAAATGTACCAAATTCAGAGCAGGTCTCTTCATTCACTTTGTGCAATAACTTTCGTTTCAGTTGCCCTTTCCATATCCACGAAAGCCTTACAAATTTCATCAAGGCGAATATCTAAATTATATCAACAGACAACCGAAAGAATACTGCGTAGACATCATGGCTTAGCCCCTATTATCTGCCCCTCTGATTCGTGTTATATTATGAGCATTAAGAACACTTTCTGTAATGTCGAGTCTAATCGGCCGCATTCCATATCCAACATAGCTCTTCCTCATCATCTAATCAATGGCAACAATATGTGTTAAGATTATTTCCACGTCGTTCCCATTCAAGCAGCGCTTTTTGTCAATAAACGAGTATAATAATAAATAATAATAATAATAATAATAATAATAATAATAAAAGAGAGTGTTGAATTCGTCTTCGATCATTTTACCACATTCAACCAATCCAGTCAGCTCGTTCAGTATGCGTGAAATGCCATATCGTATTTATATTTCATCTACTGATTGTACGTGCCAAGCCTGATGATGGCTTGGGAGTGGCATCTTGGTGGCATTATTTAAGCATCAATCTACGTAGCTGTGATTAGTGCTTAGTAGAAACAGAAATTGGAAAAATGAACTTTAAGGCTTAAAATCAGTTTCAACTTAATAAAGAATGCCACCCCTTTTCACATCGTAATATGTTCTTTTACTGACTCTTTTAATTACGACATTCTAAGATCACAATGTAACGCCTTAATAGAATTGAAGTGACATTTTGTCGAAAAACATGACATCTGCAGATAAATTGGGTGCAAAAAGCGTAGAAATTAAGTTGAACTGGACACGTGCTACATCTTGTAGCACGTGTACAATTAAACGGCATGGGGTAATCGTACTCGTAATCGCAATCGATTATATTGTAAATGTTATCATAGCCAGCGATTTCTTTCAGGATTAGACAATGTATTTGATTATATACCATTAATTGTCAGAGATGTGTTATGGCATGTAAAACAAAAGATGACAATAGAACTGATTTACCCATTGACGACTGTTGTCATATTTATTGCGATGACAATTTGTCAGTTTATTGGTTCTATTAATATAAAAGGAAAAGGTGTTGAAACACTGCTTCAAAGGATGCCGCTAGTATAAATCACTTCAGATTAACTCGTGTTGTTTTCTCACAATTAGGCCCAGGCTAGTCAAACACAGCCAGAAATAGTGCCTGACTTTTTTGTGGCACTGTCGTTTTAGCTACAGCTCCAACCGACTCTGATTGGCCAGTAGACGGATGACAAGCAGCCAATTAAATTAACGCATGCGTTAGCGAACACAATCGAGGCTACAAGTTGGCCCCCGGTCGATAAACGGGGTGGCATACGTCGATATTAGCCAAATATAAAGGGTCGAAGTATGGGATTGGGAGGTGGTCGAGTTATAGAAGAAAATATAATTTAAAGCTTAGTAATAATTTAAGACTGCGGAAACGTGATCCATTTACAGAAGTGGTCAGATTACACAGGTGGTCTGAGTTTGGGCTTTGACTATATTATAAGTACCCTATATCTTATATGGTCTTACCTGGCTATAGTCACGGCAAACATGGTGCATTTCATTAATACATATATATTTCATATGTATTTATAAAATACTGTCAGTGTTTATACAGGCTTAAGTGATTTTCACTCACTGGTTTGTACCTCTACAAAGTTTCATATTCCTAAACAGAAAGCTACTACTTTCACATATAGGAGTTACAAGCATTTTAATAAAACAACTTTCTTACATGATTTATCTGCAATACCCTATCATATAACTGAAATGTTTGATGATGTTGATGATGCATATTATGTATGGAATGAGTTAACAATGCAAGTAGTGAATGAACATGCTCCTGTAAGATGTAAGACGATCAAAGGTACCAGAGTTCCATACATGAATGGTGAACTAAGAAGAACGATAAATGTAAGAAATATGTTCAAACGTAAATATGATCAATGTAAAAGTAATGGTCATTGGCAACAATACAGAAATCAAAGAAATTTGGTGACAAAATTAAGAAAGAAAAGTATGAACATATTTTTGCGCAGTAAATGTAGTGCAACCTCTGGAAGTGGAAAGGAGTTCTGGATAACAGTAAAACCTCTTATTTCAAATAAATATATCAATAAAAATTATAATATAATATTACTGAACAATGAAAATGCTGTAACACATCAAGACAAGGTAGCTACTGTTTTAATGATTATTTTACCAATATGGCGAAAGATATAGGTTCTGGTGATTGTATTAATGTATATGATAATGTACCTTCTTGTGTGACGAAACATGACCAACATGAGAGTGTTAAAAATATAAAACACTTTATGGAAACATTTGGTGAACATGTTGATTTTTATTTTCATGATGTAAGTATTGATGTAGTTAAGTCACATTTGTGTAATTTAAAAACCAATAAAGCCACTGGGTATGATACATTGCCTGCTAAGTTATTAAAAATGGGATCAAATATATTATGTAATCAAATATGTTATTTATTGAATATGTCACTAACAACATGTACATTCCAAAGTTTTCTAAAATATGCGGAAATATGTCCTATTCACAAGAAGGGTAACAATCTAGATGTTTCAAACTATAGACCAGTCAGCATTCTACCAAGTATGTCAAAGATTTTTGAGAAAGAAATTGTAAATCAGGTGTCGGTATATTTGAAAAGTTTTTTAGCCCCTATATATCTGGGTTTAGACAACGTCATAGTTGTGAAACTGTTCTCTTACGTCTGGTTGAAAATATAAAGAAATCAATAGAAACAGGTAAAGTAGTGTGTGCTGCCCTAATGGATCTCTCTCGTGCTTTTGGTTGTATACCCTATAAATTATTTATATCTAAACAACGAGCATATGGTTTATCACAATCTGGATGTGAATTATTTCTCAGTTACTATCGAGATCGTAAACAACGAGTAAAATTGGATAGTGTTAAAAGTGAATGGGAAAATGTTTACAAAGGTGCTGCTCAGGGATCCCTTATGGGTCCTCAGTCTTATAATGTGTTTACTAATGATATGTTATTTATATTAGAATATGACGTTGATGTATACAATTACGCTGATGACAACACATTTGTCTGTTCTGGCTATGATTATGAGTCCGTCATGGATAACCTAGTACGCAATGTAAACAATGTGATCACATGGTTTGAGAGTAATAATATGATGGTTAATCCTGATAAGTTTCAATGTATTGTTTTTGGCAAAACTGAACATTTAGATAGTTTTAAGATAGGAAAACATGATATTGTTCCACAAATTCTGGGGTTAAACTTAGATAGTGAATTAAATGTTGATACTCATACATCCAAATTTTGTCAGAAAGCAGGAAATCAAATTAATGTACTGGCTAGATTATGTAATGTACTTGATGAACCAAGTAAGTTTTTACTTTATACTAGTTTTATCGAATGCTATTTTAATTATTGTTCTATTGTATGGCACTTCTCTAGTAAATATAACACATATAAAATTGAAAAGCTTCAAGAAAAAGCACTACGATTTATTAAGTTGGACTTCAACAGTTCCTATAAGTCATTACTAAAAAATTGTAATAAACACCCACTATATGTTGTACAGATTAGAAAGTTTATGGAAGCTGTATAAAAACATCCCATGACAAGCATCCACTGTATCTAAATGCTCTGATAAAATATAAAACCGTCAAGTATGGTAAGAATTCTTTTACCTATTCTACACCATTTTATTGGAATAAGTTGCCAAATATAATAAGAAATGCCCGAAGATTTAGTAGTTTTAAGACCCTTCTTCATGATTGGGTACCACCCTGTAAATGTGGATCATGCCTACAATGTAATATTATTAATATGTGAAATATTTTTATCATATCATTTTATCATAAATATTTCATTTGTATAAAATCATATAATATGTAATATTCATTGCACTTTTTATTGTTTACACTTATTTATGTCGACGTAATAGTGATTGTCACTAATGTTATTGTTTACACTTATTTTGTCGACGTAATAGTGAGTCACAAATGTTATTGTTTACACTTATTTGTGTCGAGTAATAGTGATTGTCACTAATGTTATTGTTTACACTTATTTGTGTCGACGTAATAGTGATTGTCACTAATGTTATTGTTTACACTTATTTGTGTCGACGTAATAGTGATTGTCACTAATGTTATTGTTTACACTTATTTGTGTCGACGTAATATTGATTGTCACTAATGTTATTGTTTACACTTATTTGTATCGACGTAATAATTTACTAATTTAATGTTTACACTTATTTGTGTCGACGTAATAGTGATTTCACTAATGTTATTGTTTACACTTATGTAATGTGACGTAAATTGATTGTCACTAATGTTAATGTTTACACTTATTTGTGTCGACGTAATAGTGATTGTCACTTTAAAGTTATTGTTTACACTATGTATGTCGACGTAATAGTTTATTGTCATAATGTTATTGTTTACATTATTTGTTCGACGTAATAGTGATTGTTCACTAATGTTATTGTTTACACTTATTTGTGTCGACGTAATTTGTGATTGTCACTAATGTTAATGTTTCACTTATTTGTGTCGACGTAATAGTGATTGTCACTAATGTTATTGTTTACACTTATGTATTGAATTTTTGATTTCACTAATTTATTTGTTTACACTTATTTGTCATAATGTGATTGTCACTAATTTATTTTTTTTATTTTGTCACGGGGATTTTTAAGTTATTTTTTCCTTTTTTTTGCTAATGTATTGTCCAAATTTTTTTTAAATTAATGTGGTAATAGTATTGCCAAAGTTTCCTTTTTTGGCGAAATGGATTTACTTGGTTTTTTTTAACATGCACGAAAATTTCCTAAGTTTGTTTTTTATCGACTCTAAATAATTTTTATTTTTTCCCCAAATATTAAAAAATTCAATTTTTTTCACATGTATTTGTTTAAATGGGAAATTTAAACAAATTAAATTGGATGAGTATTTAAAGCTTAAACTAATCCAGCTGTGATCTTGTTATCAAGGCAACGAACCACCATTTGTTCATGTGTAACAAGACATTTGGCGGTTGGATTACCAGTATTATACATATAACTGAGTGAATATTGAAGAAGAATCACATTCACAGTTGTGTGATACATATATTGCATTTATGTTTGTAATCATGATTACCTTACAATGTAATAGTAATTATACTCGATTGCATTCAGGATGAATGTAATTATATTCATAATCATAGTATAATCAAGTAATCGTAATCGATTACTTCGGTCCAGTAAACGCCCTAACCTTGGCTGCATGCTGTCCTTTTGGTTATTTATTTTGCAATTATTGTTTGAGTCAGAAGCTCAAAAGAGTAGACTGCGCAAATATCGATTACCTGTTTTCATCTTAATCGCATACCTATGAATTAAAGCCAGCACAATGACACTGGTTGATCATTGACGGAAGAAAGAAATACAACTTGCCGCTAAATTGGACACGTTTTAACGGGATCAAACTGATAATACATTAGCACGAATAGCAGCAGATTACCGGCCACAGTAGGGAAAACATTAGATTCCGTAGGAATATTGATTTGAAAACATCATCGAAATAAATCTCCAATCATAGAGAACAATTTTGGCTACGTTAATTTATAAGAGGTTGGGTAATAATTGATGTTTTTATTGTTACACATTGGGGCTTCTTCGTGGCATTAAGAATATGGTGGCTGTCCATATTTAAATGATAGCTTACATTAGTTGGATACATTTTGAACTTACTAGCCAAAGCCAGATTAATAGTATCCATTAGTAGATGCAATTATGTTATATATATTGGATCAGGCACGAATCATGCTGGGTAAAGCTAGAACATCTACGATCTAATATGGTTGAGATTTATATTTTAAAATGCAATGGTTAAACTGACAATGGATTGCGTGTTCGCAATGGCTTGCAAATCTGAAGGTTAACCGGCAGAAAGCGACGTTTCTTGTTGTATAAAGTGTATACATATTCAATATTTTCCACCATAAGATTATTGAACATATTTAAAAAGTATGAAGAACTTTATGATCATGTGATAACAAAAGTGTAATATATACAGATGACTAAAAAGCGAAGAATAACTTACATATTTCACATTTAATTGAAATACTCATTGAGATAATCCAGTCCATATTCAGCTGTGGGATCACTACTCTGAATAGGATAAGAGCTTCTAGTCAAAGTTTGGTATTGTTATAATGGTTAATCCAATGGCTTAACTTTAATGACAAACGGTGATCAACTTCTTGCACTGAACAGAAACAACACACTCGCTGTGTTTTTATTACTTAATGGCACGATCAATTATTTAAAACACTCATTGTGCGATTATTATTTAATAGTTGATGGTTACTTTGAGAGTCGAATTACAAAACCAAATCCGGAAAAATAATCAATTACAACCGCTGTGTGTTATTTCCAACTAAACACTGGTATTATCTAAAGCTCGATTTCAAAGGGCCCTTTTATTCGTGACAGGCTTATATTTGACAATAGCAATACGCCATTTAAGTGGTTATAGAAGACATTTCAATAAAATAAGAGATACATTCCATCCAAAGACAATAGAATCTCTTCTCACGCCTCATAACCAAATTGATACAAACGAATGCTAGACGTTGATCGATGATTGCTATTGTTTAGCTATAGAATGGGAGTGGGGAGTGGGATCGATTTAATATTACATTAACATGAATCATTCCTCACATTTTATATTTTCATTACACCTCCAGAGAGGTTCAGAAACCTAACTAATAATACTGACATAAATCACAAAACAACCAAATATCTTATTTATCAATTTATCAATCGTGTTTAAATTAATCATATAAAGAAAACAGAACACGCAATATATCAAATAGATGAATTATGCATATGTTTATGCTGCCTCGGCTTTGCAAAATGTTGTTGCTGTAGAGATCAGTCACCCTCGACGCTGCTGACACCTGGGATTTATGCCCGAGAAAGCTTCCTTGTGATACAATGTACCTTAAAAATAATAGATGAAACGAATAAATTGGGTACATGACTGCGAGTGAGTACACTACCAACTGTGCTCTTGAAGCACCACTTACATATGATATTATAACCGTCATATCTAAAAGATTGAGCTGAAATTAATCATTCCATATAAACACTGCACCATACTTACTCTTCCGGAAATAAAACAAAACCAATCTAAGATTGAAATATGGTATTCTAACAAAGTAACTTTAATCTCATTTTCTACTTTAACTGCCATTTAAAATCTCATGCATTAATTTTAAGGGTAGCTGTTATGTTCTAGCCAGGAACAGCAAGAAACCATCATCATCATCACCATTATTATGAACAACATTATCATCCTCATAATCTTCATCATTGTCATCGCCAGCAACATCATTAGCATCATCATTACCAATATCAACTACAGACAGAAAACTTTTAAAAATCAAAGTTACATACATCTACGTTTACAAATAATTATATCAAAGGAAGAAATAACTTCACGGTTACGAGAGAGAGGGGGGGAGAGAGAGAGGGAGGGAGAGAGAGAGATTTACACAGCTTATGGTAACTAAAACTAATAGTTTAATAATTATTCAATCAAATATAACTTTCTCTTTTGGCTGCAATTTTGTTTTAATAAAAAACATTGGTATTAATAGGCAAAACATTCGAAATTAACATTTATCTCATAACCCAACTTGTTTATGTTACTTCAAACTTATTAGGCAAATAGTGTCCTATTTAATGCTTATTAAACCTAGTAAAAGAGTAAGCATTTGGACAGTCTGGCTATTAACATTTCACTACTCCTGGAAAACCAAAGCACGTTAATTAGTTATATAATAATTGAACTGCACGTTTGATTTACTTAAGTTAACTACGTAAATTCGCATCGAGTACAATAATAATTGAAAATAATAAAAATTTTAGAATTGGAATCAATCATATTTGAAAATCAAAGCTAATCAACTGCGGAATGTAGTCAATGATTAGAGATTATTGTTTGGTTTGTTATTATTTTCACTTTGTTAGTAAAGGACGTCATGTTGTCTTGGGCTAGTTTTTCAAATGAATACTTTCAGTTGGAATTTCATATACCATAAATTATTGTCTATAATTCTGAATCACACGTGTTTGTGTTTTAATAAATAAAATATATGTAACATATAATAGCCTATCTAACAGTTAAATAGAACCACACTAGACTGCAAGGGTTAATATAATAATAATTCTTTAAAGTGTACTGCTCCTGAAAAGCTACCAGAAAAAAATATAGATGAATCTTGGGTACATGTTATATATAATAAACAGTTAATGGCTAAGTTATCAAAAGCATAATACACACATAAATAATTCTTTACTTAATACATTGTTGAAATAAGGATAACGTTTAGTATTGGCGTGTCACCATATGATGTTCGTTCTAATAGCATTATCCTTGTCCATGGTATATGAACAAATTCACTGGCTGGCATATATAGTAATCCACCATTTCTCAATTAGCTAGCCAGGGAATGTGTGAAAGTACAATGATTAATGAGGTTTCGAAATAGACTTATAACGATCCACTCTCACATACCAACGACCCTGAAAATTACCATAATTATTGTAAAATATATAACCCATTGAACATGAAATGATTATTATATAAATACTATGCCAACAATCGAAGTCGTTTTTCCACGATGTTTTCAAAACTCTGCTAAAGGTATACAGTATCGACACACACCATAACATTTAATGAACTTAGAAACTTAATCTCTTTGTCAAAGTTGCAACCTTCACATATTGGAGAAATCACTATTTCGCTTGTGAGTTGAAACGCTGTGTTCCCACCACAAGAAGCTGCTAAAACGAATAATCAAATATAGATATTTACAATTAAAAACAATTACAATCTGATTAAAGGCGGTCGTATTCCAATACTCATTTATTTCGTTTATTGTTTCATTCGCCGTATTAACACGCCATTGTTCCCTCACCCCAAACACTTCTGAGCTATCATCTTAGCAAAACAATCTCTTTGAAAACCATACCGCCTACCAGTTTTAGAAACTATCCAACTAAAGAAAACAGTACAAAATGTTTACAAATTATTTTCAACTTAATGAATGTGTCAAACTCAAATAGAAAAGATATATATATATATATATATATATATATATATATATATATATATATATATATATATATATATATATATACATATATACTCTAATAATTTAAGATATTGTGCTATCAACTGATTACGATGAGTGTCTATGGATATTAAAGCAATGTTTCTTCATTTGTTCACCAAAACAACCGTACCCTTAGCGAAGTGATTTCTTCAAGTATCTATTTCATATCTATTGCCATAGTATCTTATTTGTTCGATAAGCATTTGCTAGTGTGGTTCCATACTGTAAATCTTGTTTAAATATATTATTAAGTTTAAATACATTCATTTGCTAACTTCTGAAGATGACGAAAAACCACTCATAACATCTAGGATGATCTGACATACTACTGTGCATATTACTCACTGAATTAGCATACCCAATAATTAGCAAACAAATAAGAATTTTAATATACTACTGACAAATAGCTAAAGACTGTTTTTGGTCATTCGATAGTTTAGCCTTTGACCACGAATACTGAACGATAAATAAATCCAGAAAACAACCGATCAAAATTGACAAATAATAAATCCATAACATACCCATTTGGTTTCTCATGAAACATTTATAGGGAGAGTAATAACCACCGATGTGTATACTAAATATTAAATATATGCTATACTATGCACTATAATTTCCCAGTTGCAGCTGCTTTGAAAGGGAGTAACATAATAGCATTCTTTTTTCTGTAGAATGCTTTCCCATTTAGCGATAATAACTATGATTAATTGAAAAATAAATAAAAGTACACGCATCTGAAGAAATGTCGTGTTCATGCCAAAAATATAGAATTCTAAATCTTTGTCAGTGTACCAAAAATGCTCAGTGTCCATGAAGTAGTTTATACTTATTTTTGCTGTCCATATCTGCTTATCCAAAACGTTTTTCTTCGCATATCTACATACCACTGAGATGGTGTTCTACATATTTCTTTATATGTTAATATTTGACGAAATAAATAGAATCAACAGTATAGTTTTCATTGATTGTTTTTGCTTTAACCAGTGTCCAGAAGTTGGACAACGGCTTGCTTATAAGTGTAGAAAACAAATGTTATTAACATAAACAAGCTTCTGATAAAAAATAATGTCCTACACTAAATAATGTCAGCTTGGTGGTGTACTTAAAGGTTTTGGATTCGCCATAAAAAGGAAGTGCACTACATTTGCACTACAATCTTCAGCTCCGGCTTATCTTCTCGCAATCTTCTAGTATACAATACTATAGACCGTACATCTTTATTTATAATAATATTTCACAAATGTAATATATTTATATTTCCTCACTGACTTGAATGAATTCCATTTTATTTATGCAGAACAAAACTGAGCCGTTTATATTGAACTGAACACAATTATATGTTCAGTATTTTGAGTAGTTGCTTTGATAAAACCCTATAAATTAATTTCATCTACGGCATGGCTTTGCATATATAGTCAATGGGAGAATACTTACGATAAAGCACCCTACTAACTGGTAAAGCATCCCATAAATACAAACAATAACACATTTCGATCTCGAATCAGGCGATTATCTACTGACTTTCCTAATAAACTGTTATTTAAATAGTTCTACCATAATAACTCGTTTTTAACAACACATTACAAACTAGATTTTCTTAAAAAGTGATATATAGAATTTGACTTCATGTATTTAGCTCTTAATTGTTTTTAATTATCGCTCATTAATTACGTTTTCATGTGTTATCACAAATTAAATTTCAAGAAACGTGACAATCAGAATTAAGATGATAATCAGCACTGACAACTACCCTTAAAGATCACGTCTAGCCTTGATATAAAAGTTTTATCTTTCAATATACTTTAATAAACCTATTACTATTCAGGCGTGATATACTCATCTGTATAATACAAAATTACAAAGTAATTCTGCCGTCGTTAAGTATAAATAAATAAATAAATACATATATATATATATATATATATATATATATATATAGTGTGTGTGTGTGTGTGTGTGTGTGTATGTGTGTGTGCGTGTGTGTGTGTGCGTGTGTGTGTGTTTGTCACTCCCGTTCCTCTGCTCTCGCTCCCCCTTTCTCTCCATCTGACGCTCATTCCATCTCCCTCGGCTTCTCTCTCTCTCTTCTTATCTTGATCTCTCGATCACTCTTTATCGACACCTCTCTCCGTCGATCTTTCAAATAAGATTGGTATATTTGTTTGGAACGGGATACTAGATGTGATGAAATGTATAAGGTTTTAAATACAATTTAACATATATTATTACTATTAAGGTTGTTGTTTTTCTTGTTATTGTTCTTGTCGTCGTTATTTCTGTTGACCATACAAACATACAAGATATTTTATTAGAATATTAAATATTAGTTGCTTCGGAAGAATATAGTTGGTTCTGAAGCAATCAATGGCTTACAACAAAATCCATAAATATTTCAATTTCACCCCATCCGACGACAGATGCAATAATAACAATTTATTTTTATCGATTCCCAGATGCATTTTCACTACGTATATTAATAATGAAAGTGTTAAAGTAATAACTAGAAATACATGACATTGACGAATACTTAGAAATACTGTTTGGAACTTTGGAGTGAATTAAAGTACATATTAAAAAGCATTTATTAGCAAATAATGCTACTGAAATTTACTAAATGTCCATCAAGTTATTGAATAATCTTAATGATATCTAATAAGTCCCATATGTGTTAAGCCATCACTATTCAAATGAAATTGCTAATTCTTGCTATATTTCCAAATAGTTTTATTACGTTTTAAAGGTTTGAGTTTGATGTATTACTACGTTCACCGGAAGTATATTTGATACTGCGAAAGATTATTTGTTTACAAGCTGCTTTAGCTGATTGAATATATACATATATGTCAGTTATTGTCCTACACTTGATAAGGTTTTAACAAAGCAATTTCTATTTTGTAAACGTCAAGGACGTGTTTAAAAAATGATGCATTTAGTCGTCATGTTTCTTCTTTGCTATATTTAGAATGTTTCCAATAAATTGCTTATCTGGTAAACTCGTACATATTTGTTTCGGGTCTCTATTATCCGAAATACATATTTGTATTTATGTGTATGTGAGTTATTACGTTGTGGACCATATAGGCTACATTCATCCTCTGTCACGAAAACACATTGCGACAAGTGAGAGCAGGTTTCTTATATACATATATATATATATATATATATATATATATATATATATATATAATATATATATATAAATTTTGGATAATATCTATACATTAAACGGCATAGATGTGACAGAGCGAAAAGCTGAGGATCACAAAGTTTTGAATTTTGAGTTTCTCTTAGTTGCCTTTTCATGATGTATTTTGAAGGCGTTAGTATATGCAGGCCTGGTTCGAAAATTTGAACAACACTTGGTACTAACATAAAACAAAGATAACTTTGTTAAAATGGCTTCATTAAAAGTAATATTTGGCATTACATATTACTTAGTGAGATTGAATGAGTGATTATTTTCTTCAGCCACGACAGCGGATTAATTTAAACTATGTGATCAGGCCAATCTGTTTTATGTTATTGTTTTATTTATGGCATACAAATAATATTCATCGGATACAGACCACCCTAGATTTTGATTTCCAGATAAAAAGGAATGGGAATTGTTATAACTCAGAATAGCCATGACAGTCATCAATAAAGGTGATTGATGATACCATAAATGATGATAGCTAATTACGACATTTAGGTGATGGTTACAACGGTGATAATTCCCATAAATGTAAACATTGTGTTATTATTATCATGCTTATAATCATAATATTCCATATATACATATATATATATATATATATATATATATATATATATATATATATATTTTGTGTGTGTGTGTGTGGGGTGGGGTGTGTATGTGTGGTGTTTTCCCGTATTTGTTGAAATTGTTTTTTATTTTCTGTTTTTAAAATTCCTTTATGAATGTTTTTATTATTTCAGTATATTTTTGAATTTTAGTGTGTTTTTGGGGGGGGGGGCTTTGGGGGTGCGTGTGTGTGTGTGTGTGTGTGTGTTTTGCTGGGAAAAGGCCAGATAATCTCAAACCCTGAACAAACTCTGGACGTTTCTTCCGGGATAAATCCCAAGTGGCGACTTTTCTTGCTGAGACATGTGTAATTTTCCACCAGCCCCTAAGCCCCCAACAAACACAAAAGCGAATCACCAAAGCTTGGATTTTGGGGTGTAAAACCCAAGTGATCACGGCAGTAGTGAAATGTTTAGTTAATTATCTGACCCATTTTGCTATTTTCAAATGCCTTTTTAAAGAAAACATTTTAAAATTTTCCTTTAAAGACAGTTTTTATCCCATCACGAGCATACTTTTAAAACTGTTTAGTTAATTAATTAAAAATCCGGTAAGCAACGTATTGGGCGTAACTTCGATACTGTTTGAACTATGTTATCATTTTCAAACCTGACCTAATTTATGCTATTCTAACTATTGTAGTTCTTACATGTTATTTATGAAAAGCAGATTAGAGCTAATCTTGAATGTCATAGTACAAACTGGACATAACTGGACCTAGGAAAAATAATTCTATTCCAACATACAACCAAGGTGAATTATATATACAATTAAACTTGTTATATAAAACACACCAACCGCGCAAACCGTGTCCAATACCACCGGCATTTGAATCTCGAGGTGGGCATAGCTGAACATTGTTTCGTCTTTGACTTCGCTTTATTACCTTTGGAGCCCACCTTGTGCACAAAAGTGGCCATAAAACATAAATCATCATCATCATCTTTACAACGATAAAGTCAAGATAGTCTTATCGGAATCTCCAAAGACAAAATAAGGACAACCTATCAACATAATATTTGCAACACATCATAGAGAAGACCACATAAGAATTTTTTAATTTAATTAACTTCTAATCTACAACTTTGCAATTAAGGGAAATATTGAATATCCTAAACTATTTTTTTTTATAATTACGACCACGAATGCGATAAAGTGCTGCATCATCTCTGTGATTAGACGATTATCTATGTAGATCAATTTCTCAAGGATCTTGGGATAATGTTGATTATTTATTTCGATCAGTGGTATTACTTGATAAATAAAGCTTCATTTTAGTCGGTAATTGAAAAACAAAATATTTCTATCTTGGAAGCCATACCCTAACAAAATGAACCCTCACGAATTAAAAGAAATATGAACATTCAGTTTGTTGGCAGTTCTACTGAGTCTTATTATTTCTTCTACTTGTAATGATAGCATTATATACTAGTAGTAGTAGTAGAAGTAGTAGTAATAGTAGATGCAGTAGTAGTAGTGGTAGTGGTGGTAGTAGTAGTAGTAGTAGTAGTAGTAGTAGTATTCAACAAATTATTTATTCATTAGGATACTTACTACATATGTATCTATCAAATTGTTCTTTTAGCTACACATATCAACCAGAAGAACTTCTATATATATATATATATATATATATATATATATATATATATATATATATATAAGAGAGAGAGAGAGAGAGAGAGAGAGAGAGAGAGAGAGAGAGAGAGAGAGAGAAGGAGGGAGAGAGAGAGAGAGAGAGATATATATATATATAAGAGAGTATATGATATATATATATATATATATAGAGAGAGAGAGAGAGAGAGAGAGAGAGAGAGAGAGAGAGAGAGAGAGAGAGATAGGGGGAGAATGAAGGGAACGATCGTGAGACAGACACAGAAAGCGAGGTAAACAGATGGTGAAAGAAAGACTACTGTATATGCTGCTACTTACACGGATGCCATTAATATCAACCCATAAACTACGAGTAAATGGTAAGATAGCACCAATACAAAGAACAATACAAAGAACAGAGATTAATGGTATGATAGTGATACTTTTTTGTTGTGTAAGGATACTTCAATGGTCTATTGTCTATTGTCTACAAATAAAAGTTGTTACAAAGAGCCTGTCTCCTATTACAAAAAAAATATTCATGCACTAGATAATGTCATCTGATTGAACATAACATAAATTATCTCATAAGAGAAATAGCATCAATTCACTCATGGACAGTTACGTCATAGCGGCAAATTAAAAATATCATTAGACGTCCATAGACAATGGTTTTCTTCTTACGGATGTCATCTGTTGGATTGGAAATATAACATCGGCTATATTTCGAAGTTATCAAATCTAGATGTAGGTAATGATATCACAAAAGGCCATTATTTTACTAGTGGCTAGTTATTAAGCAGCAATAATGATATTTTTTAAACAACTGACCCAAGACAGTTGTCTTAGGCCATATGTGAATTAAATTGATTTCCTGAAATATACAGTCGAAGACAAACTTGTATGCGACCACCTTTTATATTTGTTCCAGGTTGCTGGCAAAACAAAGGTATGATAGACCTACATTAACCTTCGATGACTTGGTTCGTTGTAAATGCTATCACCCGAAGAGCTTCCGGAAAGTGACAGCTGGAATGTAAATAAACAAAAAGTGAAAAATAAAAAATGTATTGTATTGAAAATCTCATTCCGTCAATATCAGTTCCCTTTCTCGTTGATTTATATCTATTAGTTCACTTATCATTCATCAGTGATATTTAATATTGTTTTTTGCAGATTTACTGTTTCAATCTTATTTTGAAAATAATCATACCATTGTGCTTACACAAGGAGCTTATATCAGCCACTGTACGGTCACAAATTGTCCAACACCACCAAATGAAGTGTCATTGAACGTTTTCTAAAGGAAGGGTCTGTTTCCGACTTGCCACGGTCTGGACCACAACAATCTGATAGCAATGAAAAAGGTTGAACATATACGCGAGTATCTTGCAAATGAACCGAGAATTTTAACTCAAATAGGTTTTAAGAAGTCGGGCGTTCCCCGTAGATCACTGCATTGCATTGGAAGTTAATCATTTCTGTTCGTTTAAGATTCAGTTAGTGCATGAATTAAAACCAATAAATGTTAAAAACAAATTACTAGTTTTGCTATCAATTTCATTATGTAGCAGGAGCTAAAAATGGGTTTACCAACAGAATAAATATGACAGATGAAGCCCATTTTCACCTACAGTTATACACCACGAGTTGTACACAATATCAGCTACATCTCCTCAAATATGAAATCTCGTACCGAATCACATAAGCACAAATTATTGGCACCTACGTTTCTTTAAATAAATGAAGGGCGATTAAAGATTTGTCACTTCAGAGATAGGTCACGGACATGATGGAACAACTATCTGCCCATACTGTAAAAAGAACTATATTCTCGCATCATATTAATCTATTGTGGTACATAAAATATCTATACAGCATATTATATCACACACGCATGCACACACACGCACACGCACACACATATGCACACACACACACACACAAACAAGCGCAAACTATTTTGGGAAATTAGTTCAACTTTTTGGAACATTTCATTGATTCACACAAGTATTTGAAAAGACAATACATTGACCTAGGTAATTGCAACATAAGCTTAAACAGTGGCGCCATTTCAAGTGTGTATTGAGAAAACTCAATAAGAATTGAAAGGTGTAATAATAGGAATGGTTTATATGGATGATGGAGAGAATATATATATATATATATATATATATATATATATATATATATATATATATATATATATATATATATATATATATATATATATATATATATATACCTATTGGCATTTAACGAACCATGCTGCTACGCATGAGCGGATTAGGGCTTAAGCTCACGAACAATACCAAGAGCATCATCGTGTCACTAGTTTAAAGCATTTCTTAAATAATTCATGTGAATCATATTCTGATCAAGGTTGCTAAAACTAACAAATATAGCTCTTACGAATCATGGGGTGCTTCTTATAATATTCATATGAGAAACTTAACATATTTTAGAATATAAAACGCAGAAAATAATAATGTTTGCATATATCTAATACACGTTTTCTGCAATATATAACGGTATAAGTGATATCTTATCATAAATTAGGTCTCATAAGTGTTTAGACCATCTATGATATTTAGCTATGCCAAGTATAACACAAAAACAGTAAACTCCAATAGGTCTTCCTTAAGATGACATTAATGTTTCGTTGATGGAATCTAAATATAATTATGTCCATAGTAAACATTTTCTAATGCAATATGCAATTGTTACAAAATGTTTTTTTGCAGTAGGCATTTTACTTTGCTTTATTTGCAGTGCTTATTTACCCACTTAACTCTCCTGAAGTGTGTAAGTTAAATACAGTAGAAATTCAATTCATCGCTCTCAGGGTGCTTCTCATTCATCTATCATAGCAGCTAATATATTTCAATTTTAAACGAGTCCAACTGAATGTCTTCACTGTTTACCATTTCTCGTAATTGCCAAAGCCATTTCTGATTAAAATGAAAAGATTAAATAGATATCTTATCCATCTACAATGGTGGGATTCCGACAGATAGGAGAGTTAATAGGAACGGTCAAATGAGAACCTATCGAGTCTGTTAAAGTTCAATATCATTTGAAGGGTTTCTATTCTGTCGGCAGATGTTCAAACTTGAAGTCTATCAACTCCAAATCTGACATTATACTATATAGGGAACTGATAGCTCCGTATCAATAATCTTGTAATCATGTAATTAACAAACCGATTGACAAATAAAAGAAAAAAGGATTTGTAACATGTCATACTAATTTCAAGTGAGTAAAGACTGATGTAAATGTGTTTTTGTTTTCTAGCATGAGTATTACTAGACATATGACACCTTTTTGCTACATAACGGCCATAGCCTAGGATGTCATATAGTCCTTGATGAAAGCAATACGTGGCATAACACATCTTGTTCATCTAGCGACTTTAACGTTGCTATCGAAGATAGAAACGTCTGAAATAATAACCGCTTTTGTTTGAGTTAACAACCAGAATATACGTACACTCTGGTATACTCTATTAACATGTCCTACAATTACTAAACAAAATACTTACTACAGTAAATAAACTATATCGAATATGCTTTGACAAACAAGCTATTCACATAATCATAGCCACCAATGCCTTCGGTTATTATTACAACATTTCTGTTTGTGCCTACTAACTCACTACACCTTTTTCTCACTATTGTTTTCAATACAGGAATTCCAGTAAGCAAGCTAATCGTATGTAGCAATCAATAAATATTATGGAAATAATGAATAACTAATGTTTTCGTTACTATTGCTGTAATTGGACATGAACGTTAATACTGTGACTAAAATGATACACTAATATTTAGTATTTGCTATCCAATATACAGCTGTACATTACTCGTCCAATATGCTTTGAATCCGAGAACCAGCACACCCTCATATTTTTGCTGATCGGTGTTAGCTTACCTTTTGACCCAAAGCATGTTTTAACACTGTGTTCTATTATTTAAAGATTCTATTAGGAACACTAAACATCAAATTACATTTTAGTAATATGACATTTAGTCGTATTCACTCTCTCACTGATCGCGTTCATATTAAGTTACTAACTCGCTAATTAACTGACTGTATGCCCGATTTACATAATGGCTGACCGAGTAACAAACTGACCAATTGACTGACTGAGTTACTCACTCATATACTCATTCATTCACGCGTGCTGGACCACAGATCACTACCACCCGTGTTAGAATCCTGGCGTGGGCATATCTGAAGGTTGTTTCGTCTTTCACTTCGTCTCATTACCTTTGAGGTCGCTCGGCCCATTTAGCCTACTTTGTGCACAAAAGTGGCCGTAAAACATCAAGATCATCATCATCATCATCACTCATTCGTTCACCGACTCACACGGTCATTCACCCAACCAGTCACTCACCCATTCATTCACGTATTCACTCATTCGTTCACTTATGCACTCATTTACTCACTCGTTCACTCACTAACTCATTTATTCAATTACACGTTTCAACAAAGTTCCGTCCACACTGTTACAATTATCAATATAAGATCATTTAAAGCAATTATTCAATCACTACTCGTTGTGCAGAATAATTCAGCATGATATAATAACGTGTATATGGGCTTAGAAAGGTTAGACTTTTGCAGACACCGTTATGATCATAACGAATATGCTACCTAATTAGTCTTCTTGAACATTTTAACATATACATGGAAACATTTATTTGAAAAGGCACTCGTGTGGTGTTGGGTTATAATTTCGCTAACCATATGAAAACTTACTCATTCCATATTTTATTCATGAGGGTGATGACTTATAATTTTTTAATTGCCTAACTCACTGTAATTACATTAAAAAACTCTTATCAAATAAGAGGTTATGTCCATCTCTCCACGTTAACTGCTGAAATAATCTGGTAGATCCAATACTAAGGAAGAAACCCGCATTTGAGCAAGAAAATCTTCCTCGTCAATCTACTTATATCTTCTGGAAATGATGAGACAGCTTGGACCACACAGACAAACCGTTAATCAAATTGTCATCATCATGGGAGATGACAAGAGTTAAGATGTCTCTGTACTTTTTCTTGCACATTTTGTCTGAGATTGACAGATCTAAGAATATCAGCCAGCTATTCGGTATCTGAATTCCTTTAGCAATTCTGATGTATATTGAAATCACGTAAGATCTACAGATGGCTGATGTTGGTAGCAAGAGAATCAACAAATTCCGAAAATGTATTGAAGAAATCTCCACCTTTCCGACCATTTTTTTACCAGTCAGACACGTCTCTGTAATGACAAATAATCAAAATCCATATCCTTAACAACATCCGAATTTTCTTCAGATTTAGTACAAATCGATTGATAATTTATAAGACATTTTGTGCAGCTCTGCATTATGTGGTGTTATTGTAACAGTGATCAAATTACTTGCATCAGACTCCATCTACTGTGGAGCTTCCCACTACATGGGCGCATCGCTAAATAAATTGTATTATCACCATGTATGTTGCATGGCAAACAGCTAATCCTATGTATAATTTATTATAATCGTAGAGAGAAAAAAGTGAAAATTAAAATTAAAAATACGCCATCAACAACCGGTTTTTAGAGCAAAATGGAGTGGGCGATACCATAGGGCTTCAGATGATCAGTCATAAAGAAAATACAAGAAATACAAAGCAACTAAATATAATAGTCGGGCCGCATAGCTAACCCATTGTTCACTTTGTGATGCAATCACCAACTTTGGTACATACATAGCTAAATAAGTTTAGAAGAAATCTAGATATTGACCCATAGTAAAATTGGCATCCCGATTACTGGTTGTTGACATCAAACTCTGTTTTTTTAAATGGCTCCTAACGGCTGTTGGCATAGAAAATTATTTTAGAGTACCAATATTATTCTTGAATACTATTTAAATAATTATATTTACACATCGTGATTATGTGGCAACTTGATAATTTCCCATTAATTATGGCGTGACACTTTAATGTTTGAGTAATCCAGCGATCTTAGAGTCACCGGGCATATTCCTCCACACAGAAGCACAGGCCTATGCACTGTACAGAGCTCTTCCTGCGCTTAGAGCGCTTTCTGCAACCACTCTTGCAGCCACAAGATATAAGCTCGTGGCACGATTTCGAAGCTTCCTGCAATGTAGTCCAGTGGGGCTCATATGATCGTTTTTGTTTCCCCCCCCCCCCCATTTAGTTGATAATTGCAACACAGGGTCTGGTAGCATTGACCACCCTGATAGACGGCTTTCTTGACATGCTTCTCTATAGCAGCTCGGATAGGCTGGATTTGCTGCACCTGGTATTTTTATGGATATATCTTCCTCTTGCACGGTCCACCTTGGAGCAAGTGCTGGTTCTCATTTTGTCCACCTGCAAGCATCAACAGTGCATCTGTCAGTTCCTGCAGTGATTTCGATGTTCACCAAGGTATCTTCTTTCCATGCTCAGCAATACTGGATACAATGTCCCAGCCTGTCAAAACATGGAACATTGGTAGGTCACAAGCCATCTCTGGTTGAAGGCTTTCAGCTATTTGATGGGCTGACAGGTAGCGAAAGCTCTTGCCAGTTACGAATTCTAGTCATTTTGCACATCCAGCAGGTAGATGATATATGATAAACACAGCCAAGACCACAACATCGGTGTCAAATAAGGGAATGGGCATCTGGTAGTAGCTATGCTGTGCAACGTATGATATGTGCAGTAGTATTCGACTATCAGCTTCTTAATGGCTGCACGGGCCAGAGTGTGGACATCTTGAAATAGATGTGTGCCTAGCACCCCCTTCCCATCGGCATGAACAACGTCATTGTCTTGCCTAAATAAAGCCTGAAGGGGGACTTAGGACATGCATATGAATATATGAATAATTCTGCCTTGTTTCTGTCAACCGGTAGAAAGTTCTGGCAGAGTCCTGGTATGGCAGCCTTCCCAACCACACGTCTCATTACACCCGTTCCACGCTTGGCTCTTGCTAAGTATTCCACATAAGTTCCACACGAGACACACAGTGCAACCGAGATGAAATATATGTGATACATACCTCTTTCACCAACTCTACAGGTAGCATCAAGAGTCTTAACCTGAGATGGAGACAGGTCCTTCATGCATGTCGAATGCCATTCTCGGTACCAAGTTGAAATCTTCTTCCACCAGAGAGCGCTGGAGTCCATGCTTGGTTCTCATCCTGAAAGAAGTATTCCACATTGCCATCCCTCATCATCCCGTACCATCCGTCATGGGAATAGCTCGATATCACTTTTCATTGATGTGAGCTGCTGATTCTCCCTACTTTCCGTTGTTGTTGTTGATCCAACAAACAGTTTCAACTAATTGCAGTTAATTGTATCATCAATGGGCTTTGTGCTCTCCACAAGACATCACTTTGTGAATACTTAGAACTGTTGTTGGCCAATCTTCTGTGCCTTCTTAACAGCCAGGACTGCCGATTGATTCGCAATATCAAACCGCATTATATCCAATCATATCTAAACTAAAAATGACTTGGCGCAGCTATATGCTACTGCCATTTAAACACTAATACTATTTAAACATTGGATTGAAGAAGCCACAATTACGCCAAGCGGGTATTAGTGAATATTGCAATAAATCGTTTATAGATAAACAAACCTATATGTCAAATTAAGCTCCACTTCATGTTAAACAATTCGATAAATGAGGGACTAATTTACCCTTTGACATGAAGCCATGATCACGAACATCTATATTTATCTTTCATTGGTTTGTTTAGGATTGTTTTTATTTTGTGTTTCTTTCATGCGGGTCTTTAATGAAAATGAAAGTGATAAATGATATATATATTAGAACACGCAAAGGACTCCCAACAGAGACGTTATGCTAGTGACCATAATATTCCACGGTAGTTTACTGGAATTATATTCATGTATTATACAAAATCAGGTGTTGGGAACAATTAGCTAACAGATTTGCGAAATTTGAAGGAGCCATGCATTATAAATATATGGGTACTTAAGTTTGATAGATAAGTGGTTCTGAGAGTCATATCACTGAACAATAAGAGAAATTCTAGTCTAAGTACAATATTTATTTTAGTTAGACAATTATTGAATCATTTAAGTTTGTTATTCTTCAATGGCTCTATTCAACAATTGTTATGCCAACACAATTAACTTGCTGTAAAAAATAAATTAATTATTGGTAATAACATTTATATTTTTAGCCTGATGGTGTCAAATTATTTAATGTTTTCTATGGATGCCAGTCTGATTTGAATTGTTTCTCTATCGGAAGCTTTAAGTGACAAGAATTGTTGTTCCGTGATAAATTGTAGCTTTGTAAGAATGGCAAATACATTTAGAAAATAGTTGATAATGTTACAGATATATTCATTTTTACAAACATATATATTCTATTTTCACTTAATAGTATTTCTATGACAAACGAGAAACAATGCCTAAGATCCATGAAACGAGAAGAATAGCTTCAAATGTTTGTTTTTGTGTTAGGACAATAATTATGCGATTCAAAAATATCGTCGTAGTGCTTTAAGTATATAAAGGGGATATAATGGAGTACAATAATCAAAGGATTATGCATACCAATATTTTAATCACATGATGGAAATAATCAGTTGCCTGTATATATTAAATATAAGACTATTTTGCGTATTATTTGGACCTGGATACATTGAAAGATACCGAAGCAAAGTAAACAAAGTGAAAGATAAATCACTCTATAGATATACATTAGCCGATGTTTTAACCCGTGGGCTAGACATCTATAATTTACCTCATAAATCTTACAGCTATGAAACACCTGAAATGTCTAATAAATAAATCAACACTTGTTGACCCCTTTGTAAAACTTAGTGTGACTGCAAAGTTTTATCTTTGGTTAAAGTCTTATTAATATTTCATTATTTAACATCAGTTTCTTTGTGTGAGCTGTTTTTTGTTTTCTATAAAGATAGCTCTAATTTGCTATCTTTTCTGCGTTAGGTAATATCACCAAGAAGCTACATGAGGCAAGGAACATAGATTCGAAATAAAGGAAATAAAATGTTTACACATTCTGAATAGCAAGTTTAAAGGAATTTGAGAAATGGGATAAGCCAAACATTTGATGATAGATTATCCAATTTAATTGTATTAAAATCATTATTATTCTTAGTAGTAGTAGTAGTAGTAGTAGTAGTTAGAGTAGTAGTAGTAGTAGTAATAGTAGCAGTAGTAGTAGTAGAAGTAGTAGTAGTAGTAGTACTAGTAATTGTTGTTGGTGTATCTGTGTTATTATTATTATTAGCAGAGGCAGTAGTAGTAGCAGTAGTAGTAATAGTAGTAGTAGTAGTAGTAGTAGTAGTAGTAATTGTTGTTGGTGTATCTGTGCTATTACTATTATTAGCATAGGCAGTAGTAGTAGCAGTAGTAGTAGTAATAGTAGTAGTAGTAGTAGTAGTAGTAGTAGTAATTGTTGTTGTTGGTGTATCTGTGTTATTACTATTATTAGCAGAGGCAGTAGTAGTAGCAGTAGTAGTAGTAGTAGTAGTAGTAATTGTTGTTGGTGTATCTGTGTTATTACTATTATTAGCAGAGGCAGTAGTAGTAGCAGTAGTAGTAGTAATGGTATCATCACCATTATCATCATCATCTTTAGCATGAGAAAGATTGGTGACTCCGAACAGCTAACATATGCGAATTGTTGATGTGAACTCAGTTGTCTTGTTGTCCAGATAATTCAAATACGTTTTTGTGGGTCATTCTTGAATACAGGCGAAAACTGAAAGGGTGGTTTGTCAAATATTAAATAAACCTACCTGCCGGTGGACATAATAAAAAAAATTTTCATTTCACCTTGTTTTTCTCTAGGAACAAGTAGAAAGCTGTTTAGAATGGTAATTGTTTTTAATTGATAATTAAAAGTTATTGTACAAGTAGTAATAGTTGTAGTAGTAGTAGCAGCATTACTAGTAGTATTGTAATAGTAGTAGGAGGAGGCGGAGGAAGAGGAAGACGGGGAGGAGCAGGAGGGGAGGGGGAAGGAGAAGGAGAAATAGCGGTAGTAGTAGTTTAAGTAATAGTATAATTGCTATCAGTATTGATCCTACCAGAAATCATTATACTAAATTAGGAGATACGCGTAATGATCATAATGGTGACGATTTATATTTAATAAATCATAATCGTCATCATGATCATAATCATATTTGTCATCGTCTCTACGCTACCCTCAGCACCGTTTATGAAAATTGTATTCTCCTAAACGTTATTGGTCCACTTATTTAATTGATTGATTTCACAATCAGATAAACGAAAGGTAATTAATCAGATGCTGAAACAAAGCTGTCTCGGCAAACTGTCGCTTCTCATCATTAGGATTTGGCTAGTTTTATCTGAATCCGCACCGAAATGGTTTTCTGTATAACAGTTCTGTGTAACATTCAATCACATTGAAGCAAACATTTATGACAGTTAGGTGTTAGCTATCCGGTCAGGTAAAGATAATTTGATTGATGACACCAGCTTTCGCAATGCATCATTTTTATCAGCGACCGTTCTTGTTAAATATGGACCACATGGTTTATTGATACAACGACATATTATATTAATATTATTCTGGTACGCCTGGCAGAGAACGCAATAATTAAATTCCGCTAGCCTACTGACTGGAATTATGTGTCAAATATATACATGGGCTCACATACACGCATAGCCAAATAGGGGAGTAAGAGAGAAGTACACGCAGGCGTACACGCATACGCACACACGCCTGCACGCACACTTTTCAGTACATGGCAATAGTATTGAAAAATATTATTTAAACGTTTTTCATATGAATATATATATATATATATATATATATATATATTATCGACTAGTATACAGCGTCGTTATTGATCAACAATAATATTAAGGCACCAAGAATAAATGTTCCTTTCCTTAAAACGGAATCAAAGGTCAGCCAGTGTATGTATGCTATTGAGTGGGGGGGGGGGCGTTGGGGTTGGTCTGAATATATTCCACTCATATAACTAATAAAATCCGACAAGACACACAATGAGGGCAGCTGCTAACTAAATACTGACTGTTCTTCCTCATCAGGATTATTTTGTTTGAAAATGACAATATTTCTTTTACATGACATAAGAAAACAGTTCAACAGACATACGCTTATGTTATCGACAGAGAAGGTAGCTCCACTCAAGGTTCATTTTTTTAAACGAATTGATGTGCCCTTTGACTTCAGATCATCAAGTAAGAGTAGCATTCGTTTGTTTTTGTTTCATTTTGTTTTTGTTTCAGGAAATGGACCGTTAATGAACATTAGCGTGATGCATGGCGTATTTAGTGCAACACTTGAAGAACCCGAGTTTTAGCCATTCTGCTAATCATCGTTGCATTAAAAGACTGCTTAATAAAATGACCTCTGTTCATGAGATATAGATTCATAGCGGTCGGAAAACTTAGCCAACACATTTTAGCTATTCATATTATATGGTGATCTTCCTTAATAGACATATCTAGATTAGCATGATAAACGGTTTTGACAAATTCGAAGAATGCCACTGAAATATTGTTAGCATTGATTCAAAGAGGCGGGAGAGCTGAGGTGGATATAAACGACAGTCAACAAGGTTTAAAATACGTATAGAGTTCATATCGCTCATAATACCACGTCCCATTAATCACTTGGTAGTTATTTGGCTTTCGTTCTATGGCCTTTTCGTATTATTTTGACAATCTAAAGTCTACATACCTGGCGTCGTGTGGTATTTTCGCTATATCGGAGTGTGTTAATTTGTTGCCACGTTTATCGCAATTTTTCATAACATTCGCCACAAGACACTACCCTTCCGTCTCTAACGACAACAATCTTATACAATGTATCGACTTGCGATAACTGGCAAATTATCAAAGAAAAAACCCATTGTAAACAAACTAAATACCGCGAAATGGATTTATTTAAGCAACAGTTTGCATTTGACGTTGTCTTCTTGCCTTGATCCTAATTGGCAACTATTGAGAATGAATGACCATTTAGCTCAGTATATGTGATAAAATGGGTGCCAAAATATTACTACAAACAGTAAGGACTCTATGTAGTTCTTTATTAGTCACTTACATTGAACAAGATGGCTGACAGAAAGTGGCCCAATACATATTGAACTGACATACAAAAGTGAACAAGATTATGGAATACCGAAAATGAGTCATAATACAGCCTTAAATTAAAGTATTGGCTGTGATTTCATCTAGATTATATCATTCAGTAACAACTACTAAAAAAAACAATACTCCCCATTATTAGATTGACAAATATTACAATCCGACATAAAATAGGTAGTTAGTCAATTGCTTAAACTAAGATTTCTGGGTAAATTATCGCTTGGGATAATTAGGTTATCACTAGTTTTATCCCAATCCGCATTTGTTCTCGGGCACTTCATTCTCAGTATAATTTTATTGGCGCATATTCAATCATGGTACTCAAAAGATTTATGACAGTTATGTTTTGCCTATCCTGTGAAGGAAAGAGAGTTTGATTGATGACACTGTCTTTCACGATGAGTCGTATATGTCAGCCACCAACCATCATGGATATGGATGGGATATTTTAGTGGACCAAATATCAGATTAGATTAGTACAGGGGGCACATATTTAGGAGAAAAGTATAATTTAATGATTTTCTAATTTGTGGTGATTTATATGTTCGGTATTCAAGTAATATAATACAGTCAGATTTCGGAGTAGGAATATGTTGGTTTCATACTACCACGCTCACACACATACCCATACAGACACAAACACACACAGACAACATACACGTGCAGACACAAACACACACATACACATATATATATATATGTGTGTGTTTGTGTGTGTGTGTGTGTGAGTGTGCGTGCTTGTGTGTGTGTGTGTGTGTGTGTATGTATGTGTGTGTGTGTGTGTGAACAATTGCCATTATTAACTTCAAAATATATGTGAATAGTCATGTCTGCTAATGCCATAAACCTTCACTGGTTATCCTCAGTATGAATAGAAATAAAACGCTCAAAACGCCATTACTAGAGACCTTAGAAGAACAAACAATTATATATATCACATTCATGAGCCGAATCTTAACACACAAAAGATATTGAATATTATTCAGCTCTGATTTATTTTCAAAAAGATCCTTTTGATTCAGTTTATGTAGTTAAGATTTCTAATGATTTCCAATTCTAGTGGATTGTCTTTGTTCATTTATTGTTCCCGTGTCATTCGGTAGGACACTGAAGGCAAGGAGATATAATTTCATTGTATCCATTGTATAAAGGATGTTTTATTAATAAATAAGAGGTTCTTCATTCATACACCAAAGAAAGTTAAAATCTAAAAGATCAGTTTATGCTTTGTGGAATCTTTGAACGAGACTACAATACGTAGATGATGCGATATGGTCAGACAGGGTGTGGTAATATACAAGTAGTGATATATCGATTATAAATGAGATGGAATTGTTAGTAATTTGCCATTTACTTGATAAAACAACAATACAAACGTATCAGCAAACAATGTGATTCAGCTATTCAGTATTATAATTTACTGTACATTACATTTATGACACTCTGTTAAAGGTGTCATTGACTCACAGGAACATATGTAAGTCATTGGCAAGGCACTGTGACACCCGCGTTGCGATATAAATCCAGTCTAACCACAAGCATAATTATAATTGGAAAGCCATATCCAAGAACAAATTGAAAGTCAAAGACCACTTAAAACTGAATATCTTTGTCCAAATATTGGTCAAAGAATATAAGTAATTATAATATTTAACCTGGTAAATGGGAATTATTGTATTAAACCTAGTTGAATCATTTCCCTCCACATCGCTGATCCACAGAGGCATTCGGATATATGTTCACACAACAAGTGAATGATGTATATTACTTATAATACTTATGGTACATATATAAATACCCTCACTAATTATTCATGTCCGATGTTTTGTTATGTTGTATTATATTTTCTGTTGAATTGGTTTCAGTCATATGAAGTCATATGGTTGTAATAATGAATAAAGTTCAAAAATGCGGATTGCTTACCATCAGTTCCATTTGTATTTGTGGTTTTGTTTCCAATTCTATCCCATCACGTTTCGTATTTGTATGATAATTGAGATAATTATTTGTCTAAACGTAACTTTCTGTATTAGTTTCTATGCAATTGTATTATGAATAAAGTGAAACTTAGGTTAAATTTAATAGTCACATCATTTAAGCTCTACATTTATCTGATGGGGAGAATGGTACCTGCTGGAAACACTCATGATGCAAATGTTATCGTATTTTACACTAACTGAATATAATAAAAACAGTTAATACTACACATATTTCCAGGAAAATTAAAGTATATTGTAAATTTACGAAATGATTGAAATTCATTTGTTATTCACTAATATCAACATTCCTAAATAGCTTCAATATTGTCTTTATTGAAAGAAAAAAAAATTCTTGGTAGAATTTGTAGAACTTGAAATAACTATATAATGTAGCGTGAAGCTAATCATACTTGTAAGGGGTTTTATGTTTTCTGATAATTTATTGATTTTAAGCCGCTAATTTTAGCTGGAGTATCATATTTCTTAAACAATGACGCATATTCAGAAAAAGAAGCATAGCGTATGTCGGTAAATGTGATGCTTCTGAACGACGAATGACCTTCTCCAAATGACTAATATTAATGTCTGTAATAAGTCACATTTGTTCAGTTAGCCAAATAGGGAAGTTGAGTGATGCGCATAGTTGTTAGATAGTATAATTAACAACAGAGCTATCACAGGCATATTAAATACAGATACAATTGTCAGATTAATAATTCATTTGTTGAATTGAACGTATTCTCTAATATAATTGTGTCCAACATGTTTTTGTTTGTCTAATACTGTTAACCGTTTTTTTTCACCCAAATACTTCTGAATTTTCATATTAAAAATAAATACCTTTAATAAGGAAATCAAATAATCTATTTACAAATATTACATCTAAAAACATACTCAAATTTCATGCGACTTAGTTAAAAAATCCTCCCCCCTCAGATATTTTTCGTAAGTATGTGTTATAGGGTTTAACTAAAAATTCCATTATATAATGGATTATTGTGTAGCCAGATACTCCTACATACGCGATCGATTCGCTTCATGTACATACATATATTCTGTTTTATCAATACAGATATAGGTACTGAAACTAAAAGTGGTATTTCATTACAATGTAAAACCGTAAAAAGGGTATGAGTGATTTGTGGAGATGAATAATGAGTGAGTGAGTGAGTGAGTGAGTGAGTGAGTGAGTGAGTGAGTGAGTGAGTGAGTGAGTGAGTGAGTGAGTGAGTGAGTGAGTGAGTGAGTGAGTGAGTGAGTGAGTGAGTGAGTGAGTGAGTGAGTGAGTGAGTGAGTGAGTGAGTGAGTGAGTGAGTGAGTGAGTGAGTGAGTGAGTGAGTGAGTGAGTGAGTGAGTGGTGGAGTGAGGGTAAGTTGGAAGGTAATCAGATTTGGAGGGAAGAGGGGAGGAATGGATGGAGGAAGGCAAGCAGGGAAGAGAAAAAGGGGGGTGAACAAGTGAAGGAGGGAGAGAAAGTGAGTGAGTGAGTGAGTGAGTGAGTAGGTGAACTAGTCAGTTAGTTAGTCAGTCAGTCAGTCAGTCAGTCAATCACCATGTCAGTCAGTCAGTGAATCAGCGAGTGAGCTTTGGAAATATATTTTATATATTTGCAATATCCCATTGCTACATTGGGATATTTGCGACCCTGTAATACAGTGCCTTATTTTATGCCACGACGGGAGAACATCGGAATAAATATAATTAATTAGGATCAAATGTTGTGTATCAATAATGTTAACGTACTATTATCTTTCTGTGCAAAGGTTTAACATACCAAATAGTAATTTAATCTTTAAGAACAACCTATCAATCAATATTTATGAAACATCATACAGGCATTTATTGGTTTTGTTAACACGAAGTCTGCAACGTTGCATTTCCGGACACCAATTACACAAATTTCCACCCTAGGCTATTGCTTGCATAACACCCCGGATGGAGATAATATCCGTCACCATCTATCATTTAGAGATAATAAATTTCTTGATGTAAATGAACTCAAAGAATGTCTATCAGTGTTACTTCCAAGAAGCTAAAACAATTAAGAAAACATTTAATATTCACAAGAATGCTGAAGGTTCATACTCCTGAAGCAGTTATATAAAATGATATTATTATTATTATTATTCGGACATAGAAAGCTGACATGAAATAGAATAACTAAATGCAATAGGTACTGCTATTTATTGTTCCGACTAGCTAATCTCGAAAACTCATCACTTGGTTGAAGCTTTTTATTGCTCAATGAACCGGCCAAAGACACAATTAGAAATGGATTCAGATACCTGACATCAACGATGTCACATGCTGCACCTTAAACATCTGAGTAATGCATATTGGTACCATATGTATCACATAGAGAACCACCATGGAAAACATACTACTAATTACTGACTGTTATTTTGGTTGTCTAAAATAAATAGAGTATTTTGTCATTACATTAACTAATATATGTAGTATTTGCTTATTACAGTGACACACGAATGAGGTAAGTGGACATTACGTTTTACATAGTCTATTAGTATTGCCATTTATAAGTTTAGCTTATTTTAAGGGATTCCCAAAGCTTTAGTAAGATATCGTTTTGTTTGAAGGTGGTGAGGTGCACAATCATATATAGGCTAGGGTTTAAACTGTTTGGCGCGAAGTGGTATCCCCATCATTGCTATTATCACCACGACCACTACCAACATCTATACCTGTAATTATTAAATATATTAGTCGGTTATATTGAAATATTACTTAAATTGTGGTGTCCTTTATAAGTAAAGATTGTCTCTACGCAACAATATGTTCATTTACTTTTAATCAAATGTTGTGTTTGTGCCTGTGTCTTGGATGTGTGTGTGTGTGTGTGTGTGTGTGTGTATTTGTGTGTGTTGTGCTTGTGCGTGTGTTTTTGTGATTATGTGTCTTTGTGTAGTTGTCTTTGTGTGTGGATGTGATCATTTGTATGTATGTGTGTATATGTTAGTACATGGGGACATGTGCATTTGTTTGCGCGTGTCTATGTGTATGCACGTTAATATAATAATATCCAAATGAGACAGACATATGGCTTGGAGAGGAATGAAATCATTAATATGTCAAACAAACAAAAATTAGTTATGTGTTATAACTAACTGTTACCTTTACATAAGTGTAAATAATAGACAACAAGGAAGATACGTCGAATGTCTTTATGCTGAAAGGATACCTGACTGGAATAAAAAAAATCTGCAAAAAGGACCGGGATTTTGCAATTGTTAGTGCAGTGAATCAATATATTCGTGCACTGCCTGTTACATAATTGTTTTGCTTTGATAACAGCGCTACGGAACAATGAACTAATGACTAATGCGTCTAATCTTCTGGTTGAACTTCAATTTTTGAGCATATTCTACTCAATTGTGAATTAAATTCGACAAGACAATGAATTAGCAAGGCTACCCGTTACCGTCATCTAACCATCGGCAATATTTAGAGCTCGGAAATATTAGAGAAGTATTAGAGAAACGACAACAATTCTTTTTAGCAAGACTGAACAGAACGAAATTACACAAAACAGACTTGTATGCCCATTTCATGTTAAATGTTCGACAAATAAAGCTGTTAATTTTCACTTTGAGTTCAAGTCATGGTAGAAAAACATAATTTCTTTGTTTTAGTTAGTCTATTTGGACATGGTCTTAGTCTTTATGCTAGTCATCTTTTTATTACAGGGTTAATTACTGAAGTGATAGTGATGTATGATATACACCTCATATATATTGAGAATTTCGGAAAATGTAATTAGTGCATTTTCCTTAAGACAATTATAGGTTATGCCCTGGTTTATTGATATGCTTAAGTTTGACACATTACTTGTATTGACAGCCATTAAACAGGATCTAGTCCCACTACAATATTTATTTGAATTGGATGTATAACGTGTCAACCAGTTAAGAATGCTAACCATTTCACGCTGTAGCAAACGATATTATGTCAACATGAGCGGCTTATGCTGAACGGAAATAAGTATGAAATAACGTGGCAGGAATACCAGTAGTCGTTGTAATAGTAGTGGCTGTTGTTGTAGTAATGATAATTGCAAGAGTAGTAGTAATAGTAGTAAAAATAGTAGTTGTTGTCCTTTATGAGTAGTAGTAAATAAGTATTATCTTTACTCGTTATAATCGTTTATAAACGTGTGTATTTTGTTTTGTTCTAATTATCAATAATTAAACTTTAAATCGTATTAAGACTCCCGTCGTAATGCCCTGTGAGGTCATCACTAGTGGTGATATTGATGATAACAGTTACGGCGATGACGAATTGGGAGATAAAGGTGATGAGGATAAAGTTGATGATCAGCAAAAGTATGACTATTATCACCATCTTACTCATCTTCAACACCATTACTGGCAAGCTGAATCCTCCATCCCAACCATTAAATGACTGTCGTATTTTCCATAGCTTAATCTCTACTTATGTGATGGACGAAGCCAAATACAAATTACTCAATTTATCACCCAATGGAATTAAACTTTCACGATTACTTGTCCAGGTAATCACATTTCGACCAGCTTTATCCCCAATTCACGCTTGTCCTTGGCAAAATCTGTCTCTGTATAATTACATCGCGTTAACGATTTATGACGGTTATGTCTCTGCCTATCCCGTCAGACAAGGAGAAATTGATTGATGACTCGATGCGTCGTATTTATCAGCGGCCATCATTGATGAATATGGATGGCATCTTTTATTGATATAAATAACAGATTATATCAGTACTGAGGAGCGTCTTGAAGACAATAGAATAATTTAATGAGACTCCCATTTGTGGCGATGTATTTGTAAAGTTTATGGATGATTTAATTAATTTCCCATTATGTACTGGGTATGTGTATATGGGAGGGCGTATATTCGCATGTGTGTGCATGTGTGCATGTGTGCCTGGTAATACCTCTCAGTTAATAAGAAATATTCGGAATTATATGAGGCCATTATGATTGATGATGTCTGGGTTACTAAGGGAATGATGGCTTACTTAAGGTCATACCGTTCTCTCCGCATTCGCCTTTATTACCTTTCAATGACCCGGTTTTTAACACAATCAGCTACATATTTCTTTCCTCTAGCAATACGTTTGCGCTGTTTTTCACTATAATTAGTTGCAAGAATAAGAAGAAACCTCGGATGTTTTCAAACTGATAGAGTATGTAGCTTCGATAAAATGGGGACAAACTACGTTAAGGATATACGAATCTATCTACGATTTGACAGCTACCATAGTTTACGAATTAGTAAAATAAACATTTGCAAATAATGTTTTGTCTTTTTTGTGATAACATTACTTAGTTACTTAGATTTTGTGTGTGTTTATATATATATATATATATATATATATATATATATATATATATATATATATATAGTTATTATCATTGTACTTTATCCATGTGTTTCTCACTCATTTATTAGATAACAGGCATGTTCCTATCAATGAAGACTGATAACGCACTCGAACCTTAACCGTTGAGACCGGCTCTCGCTTATCTGAGAGCTTACCGTTTACATCCAAGGTAATAAACATGAACGAACTCACCCATTCATTTCACCACCAAGAAAAATGTTTCTTACACATAATGCGATGCATTATTTGGGCATTTTAAAGCGTACACCCTAGCAATATATACATAACAACAGAGGTGATAACAGGTAATAGAGGATAGCACGTCTGGGACTGGTAAAGTAAAGGACCATAGTTGGTGCACATTTTGTAAAATCGAAGATTATGATATGAATCTGCTATATATCTATACCGATTGGATGAATGTTGTTGTTTTCACTGAGAAACTAAAGGTTGTACCAGATGTTTTTAATTAGCCAACATTATATATATATATATATATATATATATATATAGAGAGAGAGAGAGAGAGAGAGATTAACTTCAATAAGGAATATTTACGGTCGCTTGGATTTCCCTCTGTTTGTCAAATGTTGAGGCAGTGATGGCATACCCACGTTTCTTGGAAATCGCTTCCTTGACAACGGTTGGTGTTTTTCTATTGTGTACACTGTTGGCCACGTGCCAGACGCAGGTCAAATATGTTATACCTAAGGTGACTGTTTCGGACTGCGTCCTGGACGATAATGCGGAGTACCATCAGTTTTACGATACTTCCCAACTGAGATGTACAAACTGTCGGGAGAATAGCAGCATACAAACAGTGTCTGATGACGGTAAGTAAGGAGCGTACAAAGTATTATATATTACTACTACTACTACTATTACAAACATTAAAATTAATAATACGAATATTTATTATAATTATTATTAGTACTGATATTATTATTAGTATTATCATTATTATTATTTGAGAAAATTGCAGCTTACAATTCATTGAAGACCATATTATAATTAGAATACCATGCATACCTGTATTTGTCGGAAGTTTCCTTAGTGACAGGTTAATTCCTCTGCCGGTATTACTAGAAACACACAAACACTACCAGCATATACATATATACACACAATGACACACACACACACATACACACACACACACACACACACATATATATATATATATATATATATATACGTGTGTGTGTGTGTGTGTGTGTGTGTTGTGTTTTGTGTTTATAAAGCTAGTTAAGGCGTTGGCACTGCTGCTTGTGTGTAGGTGTGAGTGTGGGTCTGTTATTGGCACCCAAAGTCAGTCATAATCGAATCGAATCTATTATATTTTCTACATAAAACTATTTTAAAGAAGAAATTACCTGTAAGATATTTAATGTTAGTGACAATCGCATGTAAAGCAATAGCTTAAATATGGGCCCGATAGTACTAATGTAAGTGGAAACATACTGATGGCATGTGTGCGAAACCGAGCGCGTCAACTAAATTGGTTGATTACTAGAAGCCTGCAAACATTTCGACTTTCTTGAAAGTTGCGCATGAAAGGAGTACCTATAAATAAAATAAACCAGTTGTCTTAGCAAATGCGATTTTATACTATTGACTAGTTACAGAAACATGGCAATACGTTAATTGTCAGTACGGGCATTTCCTTCATTGTAAAAAGGGTATCTACGTATAAACATTTAGTCCGTATTGCTCTCATTTCAATTTACTATTGGCTACATATTTGACCATTATTGAACATTAATTAAATATGTATCGTGATGACATCTATTCAGTTTTCAAACCATTATGATGCTAGTATAGTAAAAACAAATGTTGCTGCTTTACGCCGACTTTTGTCCACAAAGATGACTAAATGGGCCGAGCCACTCCCAAAGGGGCATAATGGTTTTTTTTTAAATTATATGCAAATATATGCATTCATATTTATTCAAAGTCCAGATTATTCCCTACACAGAAAGCATACCTGTTTACAAGAAACGGCAATTACCGACTTGGTGTTGTACCGACAAATGCCTGTCCCTAAATGACTGTACGTTTCTTGAACAAAGTAAATACGTAATTTACCTATGAAAATATGCATTGTAGTAATGGACTCTTAGCCGAATCATAATCAATACCATTTACCTACCCACTCTCCTCT
Organism: Paralvinella palmiformis; assembly: GCA_025642065.1. Classification (NCBI taxonomy): domain Eukaryota; kingdom Metazoa; phylum Annelida; class Polychaeta; order Terebellida; family Alvinellidae; genus Paralvinella; species Paralvinella palmiformis. Next base: position 282,590 of record JAODUP010000536.1, on the reverse strand, counting down.
TAACGAAATAAGGATTCCAGTGTGTCTGCCGTGAAGATTATAGAATAAAGTCATCGTTGGGAAATCCTAGCAATATCCTGTGCGAAGAATGCCCCATTGATCAGGTGAGTTCCATATTGCACTATATCATGGTTTATATGAAATCGGGCGCTATAACGAGATACCAACAAACAGAAATGAAGTTTGGTCTCAGTTGTCTGAGTTAAATTTGCTAACATTAATGTATCCTTGACATGACGTTCGCTTTGCACTGTTTCATCCAGTGACCTTTAATTAATTTCCCTTGTGTTGTGTGTGTGTGTGTGTGTGTGTGTGTGTATGTATGTATGTATATATGTGTGTGTGTGTGTGTGTGTGCGTGCGTGTATTTACGTGTGTGTGCGTGTGTTTGTTTGTTCGATTGATGTATGGTAGTGTTTAGTATTAACATATAATATAACGCAATATATTATGATATATTTTTAATAGGCCGAGACTTCAAAACCATAATATATATATATATATATATATATATATATATATATATAATAATATCTTTGTTCATTGGTTTTAACATAAAGTCCAAAGTACTTAGATCTTTCTTAGGTGGCATCTCGTGATGGCTGGAACTGTGTATCCTGCAATAGCACGTCATCTTTCCTTGGTGACGTATGCCCCTTGTGCACAACAACAGACACTCTGACAGGTGGGCAGGTGATCTGGGCGTCTATTTATCTACCTGTCTTTCTATAGACGCGTTGTGCAAGTGTATGTTAGTCTTCTGAAACGTATTTTCGGTGAAAATATTAGTTAGAATATATCTTGCAAAACGTATTTATTTAAAGGGTAAAGGACAACGAATTGGCAAATCATTAAGTAAGGACGGATTTCTAATTACTTTCTTATATTTTATTTTCTAATACAAAGCTGATCGGAATTTGACTGGTCATTGGCTTAGAGATGATTACGATGACAATACAGTAACATGCGTTAGATGTCAAAATGGTTCAGAACCAGCTACAGTGGGAAATAGGTGAATCACTTAATCAAATAGTTTTCTCTCTCTCTCTCTCTCTCTCTCTCTTTATATATATATATATATATATATATATTTGTCTGTCTGTCTGTGTGCCTGCTTGTATGTATGTATGTCTGTCTGTCTGTCTGTATGTATGTATGCCTGTCTGTCTGCCAGTCTGTCTGTCTATATTTATGTCTATATATGTATGTGTATGTATGTATGTATGTATGTAGGTTTGTATGTCTATATGTCTGTATGTATGTCTTGCTGTTGGTCTGTTTACGAACACACACACACATACACGCACACACGCACACGCACACAAATACACACGCACGCACACGCAGAAACACACACATACACACACACACACACACATATATATATATATATATATATATAAATCCAGGTGCATTCGTTGTAACCAGGAGTTATCTGTCCAATCCAGCGAAGGATGTCAATGCCCTGACGAAAGAGAGGTAATAAACAAACTGATATCGAACAACAAACATTGAGAATACCTATATCTTCATCCTCCCATAATCCACCAGGATGCCTTATATTTGCTCTACCGCTTTTATCATATAGGCTGCAGGACTCTGTTTTGGTTCGTCGGCTGACCTTCTTGGCGAAAGCCAGTTGGATTATCTTGTTATATACGACGTAAGTCAAATGTCGAAATTATAGAGCGTTATGTCAAAACGTTCTTCCGCATATAATTGGAAGAGATGGCATCGTGCTGGCCTACACAAAGATAAGATTGTTCACCTAGTTTTTAAGTTACAGTTGTTTTTCTTTCATAATAATTACATTACGGATTAATCACTGCGAATACTAATATTATGTTTGATACTTCTTACATTTTACTTCACTGATTGTACTTCGTTGAATTGTGTCATAAGGTTTTAGTTGCTTGATTTTGAATTAATTAGGCGATTGTAATAGGAGTGTTACGTTATGATTATGTAGAGATTCAGCATTGGACTCGGGAACTATATTTTCTGCAGGCATGATAGTGTCTGTTATTTTCTCAGGATTAACTAGCATACGCTTTATATGAGTTTAAACAGCTTTGTAGTCCTGTTTTGTTCCGTGATTTGCGCTGTTAATATCCAATTTAGGATATAATCTCTTCGAAAAATCTCAAAGTATGTATGGTCTGCTCGGGTGTAAAAAACACATTTTTTATGTGGCCAGTTTTCTCAATGATAAATTGCTGTTTTATTGTTTAAAGTTGTTGGCTTTGTTCAACAGATTGTGTGCAGTGAACTTGACATATGTTTAAACATTTTTATTTAGGAAGCGGTTGAAGTGAACTCTGAATACTTCGCCGAATTTCTCAGTTCAGCACAAGCTTCATGCACGGTGTGTACATTCAGCGACATCGTATTATGCCGTTTATTATACTTATCTCTCCTTACTTAATACATATGTCAAAAATGAAAGCTCTATCATATAATTCATTTTGCATTAGACTTTTGCAAAATACACAATTGGGTTGAATTAGGTTAACCAATTTTGAATTACAAAGACTAACAATGCCAATGATAAACTAAATACAACCCACAATTATCTTTACATAAAATGTATTTTTTTCAAAAAAATTAATTATGTATATATATATATATATATATATATATATTAAATGTATTTTAAATCATCATATGTGTTCTTTATTATAGAATTTCACCACACTGGCTGCAAGTCGGGCAAGTAACATATGTTTTTCATATGAAATAATCAACCAGAACGCTTATACTAATGGTTGATAATATACATTAAAGTTATTTATTCAATGCAATATATGAATATATTATTTGTATATTGATTATAGGCAATATACGACCGATTACTAATTAAAATAAGTCACGTGACCTGTTTTATTTTCACATTTTTAATTATTACAGAAATGGATGTTAGAAAATAGTTTATTATCATAATTAACTTATTAATTTACACCTTCAACTCATCCGATCATGGATGAATATAAGAAATTAGTACAAATAGTACTATGCCGAAAATATTATTAGATTCATCTCCGTGATTCATAAGATTTCGGATATACATGAAGTGTTGGGAACAATAAAATCGACTTCCCTTTTTTTATGCCATCGTGGTTGTTGATTACTTCTGAAATATTTTATTTTTTATTACGCAAATATATTTATGGGGGAACCCCTTTGTTAGATCACCTGGTTAAATAAATTAAATATTCATAGTATTTGCTTTAGACATCGCCATAACAAAACAGATGTGCTTTTTCTTTCAGCTAGATTACAGCAATCTTACCAGCTGTCAAAATCTGGCTAATATGTGTGTCATGACGCTCTACTCAAGCCGTTATAGCCCTCCGCAAATTAAGGATGATCCCTGTTCGCTATACCTTCGTCTAGTTCAGTCGTACGGAGACAGTACCTTCCCACCTCATTCTCAAGGTCCTAGGGCCACAAATAACAGGATTCTCTCATGGTAGGTCAGTCACTGGTTGTAAATAATGAGCTCAACGCAGCACTTTTAATTATACTTTCTTGCTCGTTTCACATAAAATAGATATTTGTTAATTTAGATATGCCGGTTTCTTTGTTTTTCTATCTGTTACTGTTACAAGTCAACGCGGAGTAGACCATAATTGCCTAAGAAGTGTTCAATAGGTGTAGATTTTGATAATGAATGTCATGATGACGACATGAGAGTTCATCAGAGCTCACAGTGGCAATTATTGTCTAACAATGGACTATCAATGGTGTGTTTGAAAGAATGCACATATGCACAACTACCAATAACCGGTTTAGATATGTGTTTTTCAAACAAATGATCACCAGCTAAGTGTTTTATTTTTCGGAAAACGGCAGGCAGCCTTTAAATGTCTTGATATAGAGAAACGAGTATATATTTTGGTGATGAGTTTCAGGTGGGTAATAATACTGTTTCTGTAGCATCGTTAGTGAATACCTTAGGAGTATATTTTGATACATCCCTGACCATGAAGAGGCAAATAAATGCAATATCCAAAGCCTGGTATTACCAAATTCGTAATATTGATCATATCAGGCGGTACATCGCATTTGATGCTTGCAATACACTGGCAGACGCCCTGATAACTTCTCAGCTAGATCACGGCAACGCTTTCCTGTATTGACTTCCAAGCACACTGATGACACGGCTACAGGAAGTACAGAATTATTCTGCCAGGTTAGTCACTCGCACTCATAAAAGAGAACATATATCACCAGTCTTAAACTCCCTGCATTGGCTTCCGGCTATATATAGGTCGCAGTACAAGATTTTGATGTACACGTTTAAGGCACTTCAAGGGACTGCCCCTCAGTACTTAGATTAACTTGTCGTACCGTATCAGCCGACAAAGTCTCTACGGTCTGAGTCTGAAACATTCTTAGCCGTACCAACAACACGTAGAGTGACATACGGTAATATATGTTTCAGAAAGGCTGCTGCAACCTTATGGAACAATCTTCCAGTAATCATCAGAAAGTGCAAGACCATTGATACCTTCAAACAGAAGATAAAAACTAATCTTTTTGTTCCAGCTTTTCCTAGCTGAATATAATATGTATTTGGCTGGAAAAAAGGTATTTTTAAAGATGTAAATCTGTTACATCCATATAATTATTTATTGTCAAGCGCCTTAGAGTAACCTTCTTCCGGGTTATTTAGGGCGCTATATAAATTTTGTATATTATTATTATTATTATAAAGCAATTTAAATTATTAGCATAAATTTATCAATGCATCTTTATGTTTACCTCTATGCCTACCCTTATCAAATCAAACACTTAGAGTTAAATAGAATGGCTGTTATAGTGATACATTCCCAACATATAATGGTCTCAAGCAAGGAGGCATTTTTTCGCCTATGTTATTCAGTATATACATGGATGAATTGCTGAATCGACTTAAAAATGCATGTGTTGGTTATTACATTGGTAATATGTTTTAAGTGGACTTAGATATGCTGACGATTTATGTTTGTTGGCCCCTAGTAGCGTTTGATGCTTAATATTTGTGAACAGTTTGGTGCATAATATGATGCTTTATTTAATTAACAGAAGAGTCATCCTGTATTATTCGGGGCTGGCAGTCGGTACGAAAACATGCCACCGCTTAGCTTAAATGGGGAATGGTTAAAGGTGCAAGCAACAGCTACTCAATTGGGCCACACAATTAGCTGTTGGATATTAATCGTATCAATAGTATTGCTGTTCGTAAAGCCACTACGTATATTGTATGGAGAACAAATCATGTTCTGGGTAAACTAGTTTTTTGTATTTCAGATATTTCGATTATTCATGCTTCGCACCTACTGCACTAGGTGGCGATTAAATTCGGCAGCAGTAAATAGGCTGTACACAACATGGAGGGCTATTATGGGGGAAATATGGCGTGTTCCCCCTAGAACCTATTGCCAACTGTTGGAATATTGATATGGAAGTTACATCATTTGATCATTCTATTTATATTAGCAAAACCCAAGGTACTTGTCTATGTTGGATGTTATGTAAGACGTCAGTGACACCCGTCGCAATGAACAAAAGGCAGTTATATCAAAATTAAATATTGGTGGAGAGTGTTTGAATGAAAATAGCAAATCAAAGTTAATTAAACTATATAATTGTAATGATAAATTCAAACAGTTGGGTCTGCACTTAAAAAACTATGTCTAGTTAGAGATGGAATACTAAATATTGATATCGATCTTGATGATGATAATGTACTTTGTTTCAATAATTGATTGTGCCTAGATTAGCATAAAGTCATATTTTATTAATTTTCTTGGAATTATGTTTTCTTTTTTGGGTCTTACCTTTGTTTGATTCTTCAGCTATTCAATGTATTGCATTATATGTAATTATGAAATGAATTATATATATATATATATATATATATATATATATATATATATATATATATAGAACACTCTAAAAAATACGCGACCCGGTAAAAGTAGCATTATGCCACCCACGAAGACAATCACACAAACATGCATACGAACATGCACAAACACACATAGACATAATAAAATAATTGGCACTAAATACCTACCTTCTTTGATTGTAGGAGAGCCAATATGCCATGGCTTTATTACCTGTCTGAACTGGATGACACACCAAACGACATCCTCCAAGACAAATCCATCGACCAGATCTACACCAGAGAGTCCAATCTGAATCTTCTGGCGCAACAATACAGCCTGGAAGGAAAGTATTTAGGTCTTACGACCTTGGCTGATATTCCCCTGACGTTGTGTGAGATCGGAGAGAATGAACTGAAATCAGCGCTCAAGTATGGCAATAAATATGAGAAGAAGGTAAACTTATGTTTTATTGTTATTACCGAAAGAAGAAAGAGGGCGTGTTTTAATATCGGTGACATCAGTTTGTTCTGATGAATCCCCTTTGTGTAATACGGTTGTTTGTTCTGATGAATCCCCTTTGTGTAATACGGTTGTTTGTTCTGATCAATCCCCTTTGTGTAATACGGTTGTTTGTTCTGGTGAATCCCCTTTGTGTAATACGGTTGTTTGGTCTGATGAATCCCCTTTGTATAATACGGTTGTTTGGTCTGATGAATCCCCTTTGTGTAATACGGTTGTTTGTTCTGATGAATCCCCTTTGTGTAATACGGTTGTTTGTTCTGATGAATCCCCTTTGTGTAATACGGTTGTTTATTCTGATGAATCCCCTTTGTGTAATACGGTTGTTTGTTCTGATGAATCCCCTTTGTGTAATACCGTTGTTTGTTCTGATGAATCCCCTTTGTGTAATACGGTTGTTTGTTCTGATGAATCCCCTTTGTGTAATACGGTTGTTTGTTCTGATGAATCCCCTTTGTGTAATACGGTTGTTTGGTCTGATGAATCCCCTTTGTGTAATACGGTTGTTTGTTCTGATGAATCCCCTTTGTGTAATACGGTTGTTTGTTCTGATGAATCCCCTTTGTGTAATACGGTTGTTTGTTCTGATGAATCCCCTTTGTGTAATACGGTTGTTTGTTCTGATGAATCCCCTTTGTGTAATACGGTTGTTTGTTCTGATGAATCCCCTTTGTGTAATACGGTTGTTTGTTCTGATGAATCCCCTTTATATTTCCCATGATATCGGTTGTTGGTTTGAATGAATCCCTTTGTAGTAATACGGTTGTTTGTTCTGATGAATCCCCTTTGTATAATACGGTTGTTTGTTCTGATGAATCCCCTTTGTGTAATACGGTTGTTTGTTCTGATGAATCCCCGTTGTATAATACCGTTGTTTGGTCTGATGAATCCCCTTTGTGTAATACGGTTGTTTGTTCTGATGAATCTCCTTTGTGTAATACGGTTGTTTGTTCTGATGAATCCCTTTGTGTAATACGGTTGTTTGTTCTGATGAATCCCCTTTGTGTAAAACGATTGTGGATATATATGTCAATTTGTGGAGAAATTATCCACTCGACTGAGGTTATCCATTTCTCATGTATCGAGTGTGACTTGCAATAAATTCCCTATAACATTGACAGCTGATACCGGATATGCGGAATATAGAGGCATTGCCTGATTATTTATTCCGGTTTTTACCAATATAACCTGTGTGATTGATTAAAATATTTCAAAATTTGGTCTGTGACCAAAAAGCATCATACGCAAACATTGGTAGCATCGAATACATGAACGCGTGGTAACATCATGAAGCACGCGGATCAAACATCTAGAGACAGCAACAGAGATGGTAATGATCCATGAATGTGTATCAGTGATTATGAGGTGGTAACCAGAGAGTGATATTTCCAAATATAATCGACATGAGTCTAATCCAGGCAGGATAATTTTTAAGAAAACCTATGATGAAATATATTATCATTATGTTGCATAGGTAGTGCTATCTGGTTTGGGCCTAGAATCAAACCGTACATAATAATATCACCGGAGGAACTTATTGAAAACCAAGGCGGTTTTATGGTTTGCATGCGTATTGGTGAGCCCAATACTGAAAGGTTTATGGTGTGCTGACAATAAACTGCGACTGATTGTATTGGTTATATAGCCAACTGGCTAGTGTATGTTCAACGCGGTGGCAAACGCAATAGCCATTTCCTCCAATGAAATCTAGAACATCACAGGTATTCGCAATTCGCGGAAACTAGTTTAGCGTAATCTGCTCAAAGAATAGTTGAATACAATTATGTCTGCCAATATCATAAGGTAACCCGCACTGAGCGCGGTTAATCTATTTGTTTCTGGTATCTGTACGCATGAATTGTTCGTTATTTATTAAGATAGGCACCCTTTTCAGAACCCCTGCTTGGAAATGATTAGAAACCTCAATAATAGCGTGGATTAGCATAGAATGGTTTTAAAAGTAATGAATAGCCTCAAACAGAGCGTGGAATGCAGTGCTTAATTATAAAGAAACCAAGCAATTAGTATGTTTTGTCGTATTCATTTACTATACCACACCTATAATGTTCAAAGGGCGTATTAATTAATACAATGTCTACTTTGGGTTATTGCTTAGCTTTAGAAATGTGTAAACTCATTAGCATATGCGCTAATATTCAAGTGCAATTCATATATCCAAACTAGTGAATTTAGCTCACAGTTCACATTGCTCCACATATGTGTACAGTGTATTAAATAATTCAGTTAGCAACTTTGTTTCCTCCACGTTAAAACATATTTCATGTGACAACTAAGAAAATATATTTTGTCTTTGCTTCAAAGTATTTAGCTATTCCAAAAGATTTGACTTTAATCTTAAGCTAAACATCAAATAAACTAGATTTTAGTTGTAATTTAATGGATTGGAACGAAGAATATTCTACTGATTAATCTAACCCTGTGCGAGTTGACTACTACACGTTTCGGCGCCTCCCTGATTTAACTGGTCGCGGGTTGGATCGCAGATCACTACCACCTGAGTTCCAATCTCAGGGTGGGTATATCTGAAGGGTGTTTCATCTTTGGAAGTCGATCGGCTCATTTAGTCTACCATGTTCATAAAAGTGGCTCTAAAACCTCACTGATCATCACTTGACTACAAAACACGTTGTCGATTAAACTGTGACAGTTAATTGCAGCCCTACTCTTTCAACGAAATGAACTTTCATTTTGGAGAACTCCATACATTTCCTGTTATATATATATATGTATATATATATATATATATATATATATATATATATGTGTGTTGTGTGTGTGTGTGTATGTGTGTGTATGTGTGTGTTTTGTGTGTGTTTGTGTTATGTTATAGAATAAATAACACAAACATATATATATATATATATATATATATATATATATATATATATATATATATATATATATATATATATATATATATCAGTTATTTTTTATTGAGGTTGATTTTTTTTAATATATACATTTAGATGAAAAGCGTTTTCTGCATCCATTTGTATGGATGACATCTATTCCTTTATGTTTCAAATCTAATTTTTTTTTTAATTGAGAAGTCATTTAGAGGGCAGTCTTATTTGAAAATGTATTAAAATAAACTAACAAAGAGACTTTTGAATGTCTATTTAGACCACAAACCTAGCTCTTTTATTTGATATGTACACTTTCCCGTACTATTTACTCAAAGTAATATAATTACGTTTGTGGACAACCAGAATGCCATATACGTTGCCATGAACTTAATCTTTGTTTCTCTTCTATTGCCAGTGTTCTATCTCATTGGATTCCCTCTTCACCTCTGAACACCTGCCTAGGAATTTCTACGAATTGTGTATCCTGCAGTTTGTTGACCTTCTTTATTTAATTCACGACCATTTTACCATACTCGTTAGCAATAACACTTTACACGTTATCAGCAGCAATACCTTAACTTATTAACACAGATTTAAGTTTCGTATCCAATAAAACAAATGGAAACCTATTGCACGCTGTGCCATTATTGATTACAAATTACATGACGCCAGAGGGCACACTAGTTAATCGAGGTAAGTGAAACATCTCGAATACCAATTAGAGAACACGCATAATACATGTTTATTACGTAAGTTCTTAAGATAATTCCTCTTTTGAAATCACCAGTATGCCCAATTCCACCAAAAACATTGTGTTTCAGAAGAAGATATTTCCAAGTGGCAGTTGTTAAGGCGATATTTTCTATTAGATCGAGTGACAGGACTGGAGCAAGGGGGTAGATATAAAAAACGGAAACACAATCGAAAAACAATATAAAAAACACATTTCATTAATAATGTTAGCTATCTATCTTATTACAATGTCATTAATCAGGTTAATTTATCGAATTACAGCATACGTAATTTTCGCTGACATAATCATACCGGGTTCCAATCATGTAATAATAATATTAATAATAATAATAATAATAATAATTGTAGCAGTAATACAGAGTTACAATTAGTCGCATCCCAGTAGTATTTAACACGTGCTCCAATATATATTATACCGTATGGTGAATTACAAATAATCTACTAGTTCGTAATACTTCTATCATTTCTTGTATATCAGGATTTATTGCAGTAAGATATAATAAAGTAATGTCTAGCTAATGCCAAAGAAAAACATTTACTGATTCTGCCACTAAATATATGATCATTATTATTATTATTATTATTATTATTATTGTAGGTACTATTATTATTATTGTAGGTATTATTATTATTATAAATATTATTATTATTATATATATATATATATATATATATTTATGTGTGTGTGTTTGTGTGTGTGTGTGTTATGTTCGTAATTATCCTATAGAAGAGACACCGTCTGTTGTACGATACCTACGTGATGTAACCATTCTCATAAATCAGCAGTCTACGTTATCACCTGGTTTATTATATCCTCCTTATGTTGAGATGACATATGATTACGTCACCGCAGAACAACGTAATCAACATCTATCGGTTCAGGTAATCTTTTATCAATTTATCTGTCTCTTAATATATATATATATATATATATATATATATATATATATCCGTAATTATGTGCGTATGTATGTATGTTTGTATGGCTGTATATATGGTGGTATATACATACTTTTTAACTTTGTGTATATCGATTTCTTCAAACTGTGAGTTTCAGCCTTTATTCTGAACTTTTCAATTATAGGCAATTTTACGTCACCTAATTTTAAAGATATTAATAGAGTTCTGACATCTCTAGGAAGATTGATTGGAGAATGTAAAATGGTTGTCCCAAATATTTCTGTGGAGGAAAAAAACCATGAACGAAATAATTGATAATTTCTCCAATTTAAATATAAGATTTACGCATCTTGTATTGATTACATTGATCACAGGTATCGTTATCTATAAGATACCAGATCGATATGAGCCGTACCAAACGTGACCTTTCCATAGCCGTAGGTGTAATGAGTGCTCTAGCACTGACCTGGGCAATAATACAGACCGGAAATTGGAACCGGCGTCAGGGAAAGCTCTCACTGGACTGTTCAACGATCACTCGATTCGTCACCTATGCTTCGGGATCTTTGGCTAATGTCTTCTTTCTAACAATGCTAGGCTACTCTTTGTGGCAGTTTATAGTGTACAAGGTAAGTCTGACATGATGCTATGTATAAAATGTTATTATCTGTAAAATAAGGTCAATAAATATACGTATATCGCATCATACAAACGCACAAATATGTAATCCTCCAATTATGGTGTATGGTGATCAATCATCATCGATCTAATTGCAACGTAAACGAACGCCATCAAACGACTGTGGACTAAGACGAATACATACGCAAAGGCGTGAGCACTTTCCATCCGGTAAACAGCATATTCGCCACGGCAATAAATAACTAAATACTTATGTAACGGATTCCATGGTTGATCCGTGTGCTCTTCGGTAACGCAGTATTTAGAGCAATACTCCGCAAACCTCCAAGCTGTGGATTTGAATTTGGCTGAAACCGGCGTTAGGGGGATGCTCTCCGTGGGATTCCGGGAGCAACAAACTACTCACCGATTAACCCAAGCACTTTCCATGAATTCAACGACATCTGCATTCTTGACCATCATCCACCTGCGCAATTTTCGAGGAAATCTCATGCACGCCCAAAAATCAAAATTCAGACTGTAATGCTAAACTTAACTGATGTGTTTAAAGTTTTGACGCGCCGTGATTAAAGTATAATAATCAATTGCCGACTTTATAACCAACTATCGCATCCGTTTTATAAATAATTTAACATGGTTAATGTATAAAGCAGGACGAGTATATTTGATAAAATGCCCGATGTATGGTAACCAAGAAAAAATTAACACTCTGATTCAATACTGGGGAGAGTTTACTCTGTTTTAGTTATTATTTCGGTGATTGGTTAAGACCATTACTTTCTAAGGAATGTTCACATACAAACCAAAATCCACAATGATTTTCTATGCATTTCACTCTTAAAGCTACAGGGAAGATGGTCAGCTTTATGTTTTGTATGAGCAGCGGATTAATTCTAGTTTTAATCATGAAGCAGGTAATGCAAGAATGACAAATTCACCTTTCAGCATGGCTGTTATGGATAACGACAGTACATATTTTAAAATATAATGCTATCAATGATGAATGTATTAAATCTCGGTTATCCCTTCCTTTGTAGTTCATCTATTGCATTATATTGAAAAGGGAGTAAAGTAGGTGAACACCTGATCACTGCATGGGTTTTCTGTGAATTGTTTTATTTTCCTATTTAATGAGCTTAGATTAACTTTCACAATTTTCGGTCGGTGAAGTCAACCCTAATATAACTATGACATATAATAATGTACAAACAGGTGGTACTAGAACCGGGTATTGTATCTAAAACATGAACTGACTGTTCAGTCGAGATTTCTTCAATCATTACGATAAGCGACTATTATTAATCACGGATGCACTGAATTTCAGGCACAAACCAAAGTTTTCCTCGTACCCGACGACGCCGCTGACTTCTACATCAAAGCTTTCATTGGCTCAGCGTTTGTTCTGAAGTTTATTGACTTAGTCCAGCTAATTGTCTCTCAGTGTACTGTTGATATCTTCCTGGTCGACTGGGAACGGAAACCAAATGAAGAGGGCGCCACATCTCCCCGACACGAGACCTCGAACGCTAGGAGTGCCACTGGCGACAGGGTATCGGCGTGGCGCCGTATAATGGTTGCCAATGAATGGGCCGAATTACAGGTAAGATGGCATATGTTTCCACGATCACAGCGCGAATGAAAAAATAACACCCGTAAAACTATCCGCAAAGAAAATATTTGTTATTACACTTGTTCCGTGATTGATGTCAAATACTGACAGTCCGTTTACTATAGTTGGCCCCACTTTGTACCAATAGAGAATAAAAACATATAATTTCTTAAAATATTAATATATAGCTTTCCCCTTTCTTTTAAGTAATATTGATAATTTGTATATATACCCCATACTGCGTTTTTATGTCCCAACACATCTAAACGGCTCGTTATGACTTTTTTTCTAGTAGTATTGGCAGCAGTATCGATCTATATGTTTCAGGTTGAGAGACAAATAAACCCCTTCTGGCAGCTTGTCTTCATGGTGGTTATTTTAAATGTATTTGGCATAGAAAACTTGGCTCGGGTCGAGACAGAAACCAGGATGCAGTACGACAATAGCGCTTCTCCAGCACCATACAGCATGGTATTTAGACTGGCTCTGTCGACATCCATTTATGTTGGATTAGGTAAAATAATCAAACGAACCACAAACAAATAAACACAAAGACAGACTGACAGATAGATAGGCGGACAAATATAGATTGCCAGGCAAACTAACTGATTCTGTCAGAGGTTGAAATACAGAAACACGCATGTTTGCAAGCATACCCACTTTTATACATACAGAGTGAGTAACCGGGTGAGTGAGCGAGTCAGTGAGTCAGTGGGTGAATTGGTAGGTCAACCAGTAAGATAATGGGTGAGTCATTGACTCACTCACTCACTACATCTGTATATATACATGGGATATTGAGAAACGGCGGGAGAGAATGAGAGATAAGAGATTCAAATACATAAATAAAACATTGCAGCATAGGGTTAGGCATGGACGGCTATATATATATATATATATATATATATATGCATACATGTGAAGCGAGAAAGAGGGAGAGAGAGAGAGGTGGGAGAGAGAGTCACACACACACACACACACACACACACACACACACACACACACACACACACGCACACTGGCACAAACACACAGACACACAGAGTGAGACCAACACACAAACATAAACACACATAAACACACACAAACACACGTTGGTAAATAGCTGATAGTGTAATAACAAAACAACTTTCTCCAACTCCAAAATGACCAACATGACGTCAGTCAATTTACTACTAACCCCCCCCCCTTTATATTGTCTCTAGCGATCGTCCAATGGATATATCAGAGATTCTGGTGTAGCTTTTGTTCGTGATCGGATATTGAACTTCGTCGATCTCTGTTCTCTGGCTAACGTCAGCATGTTTATATTGCCGTATCGATGCTACGGCTACTATATACACGGAAGGTCGGCCCACGGGAGTGCCGACGTCGGCTTAAACGATATGCGTTACAATATGGCAATGGAGGAGGTTAGTATGGGAGATTCGAGCGTAGACATAAGAACCTAACAGAGAGGAGGCCAAAGCTTTAATAAGTAGTTCGCATGTGTTCTATAACGCCATTATCAGCGTAATCGGCATCAACATTTACAGGACACAGTAAATAAATTACAACGGTTTTAAAATAAAATATGTCCGTTCATTAAAATAAATCACAAATACTAAATAAATAAATAAAATGACTAAAATTTATTTTAGGAAAGCTATTGAATCTTTATATTATTGAACAATGTTTAGTGAAATGTAGCTCTGATTTTTACAGATTGTGTTATTATTATTATTATTATTATTATTATTATTATTATTATTAATGCTAATATTACTACCAGCTTTTATTATTATTATTATTATAATTATTATTATCAGCAGCAGCAGAAATATCACCAGCAGTAACATTATCATACTCTAGGCTTATCTATTATTTATTCCCTTTTTTTAAATAATGCACGTTTTGACTGCATTTATTAATATTTCTGTTGATAATTTTCTATGTTTTATTTTGTACCTGTTTATATTTCTCAGTAACGTACATGTCTTATCCCATCATCAGTTATTAACATAGATTTAGTTAGCGATTGCTTCAGTTAGCCTTCGTACTGATTTTATCTGGGATATATCTGGCCAAGGGGCTACTTCACAGTGAATTTAATTAATCAGCCTTAAAACGTGTATTTATGTACGAAACATCACACGCACGGATGCATGCGCGTGTGCCCGCACACACTCGTACAAATGTACATATATATTAACCACACACACACACACACACACGAAGAGAGAGAGAGAGAGAGAGAGAGAGAGACGCATACACATACGCTTACAGCATTGTGTGTGGGAGGTTGCATCCCATAATATTAAAGTATGCAGTTGCCCTTCTCCTCGACCTTTTTCGCTAAATATGATTGGCATTGTTCTTCCAGAGTGACTTGTGTGGACATCGTGGTCTGGAGCCTGGTTCTGATGAGCAAACATTTGAGATTTTCCTTCCCGTAGAACTACGAACCGCTTATGACAGACTGCTTTACACCACCCCTAGAAAACCGGTCAGAAAAATATTTAGCTACAGTTTGCTACATTTATAAAAGAAATATGTATTTATGTCCCAAATTTGCTGAATAAAAGGGATGTAGTCTCCCTCCAGTATTTAATGATTCACATCGTTCTAATGTATTCCCCTTTCTGGATTAAAAATTGCGTTCTGGAATCATCGACCGTCACTGTCAGGCTGCAACTTCAAGTCCTTCAAGTTCGGTTATTCTGGATCCGGACACAGAAAGACGCCTGACGGTCTTCCGTGAACTGAACAAGTTTCTTCAGAAGTATATAGACCACGTAAGCGTGTGATTGATGATGTGTGCGTATGCGTGTGAATGCGTATGCGTGTGATGACGTCAACAATGAAGATGTATCTGATGCGAACAGATTAGCTAACACTCGTTATCGTTTTCCTTTCAGAATTTACACAACTTTGATTACGTCATTGACACGAAAAACATTTTTCAAAGGATAATAGATTATGATCCAATCGAAAGATTCGACGTCGGATATTTCTTCATAGGTAAAGATACGTCTAACTTTAGCTCTATATACTTCCTGGTTTGGCTGTATCCGGGGGTGAGGGGTCGTTGTATTTAATTTCAGTAGTTAGAACTGAAAACACTTTAGGTTGTGCGTTCAAATCGGATTCATCACTGTGTTTGTTGGGCATATCCACCAGATGTAACAAGCCCCCAGGCTAAGCAACGCATCCGATATATATATTATTGTTAAATATAGATTATTATTATTATTATAAAATGGCGCCATGAAACGCAGAACAATTCCTATGTCATATTTCTAGATCAAAATAACACGTGTAAACTATTGCACAGATTTGGGGCGCCATGAACTCTACGTTTACTTATTAGATAAAACGTTCTATTTATGAGTGTTGTAATTATGGTTGCAATTATTTACAATACAATCAACTTCAATTAATTACAAAAGGAAACCCGATGTAGCTAACAGTAACGGCGCCACAGGTTTGGCAGCACAGGTGATAACGGGGAGGAGGATGGGTGACTAAAAAAAACACGTTCTATTTTGTATAGATTGCATAGAATTGTATGTATTACGTTTGGGCTAAAGGTGGCAATGATTTTATGGAAATCCTATCTTCCCTAATTCACGACGTTTGCCAACTAACCATTATCACCACAAAATATAGAAATATAGAAGGTTAATGAAGTGAAATTATTATTTGCTGAACTGGAATGTTGTGGCAATTGTTCTTTCTAAGCTCATCCTTAGCACATCGCAGATATTTATTTTCACTCAGCAGGAAAGCACATTGCCGCATATGCCTTCATAGCCACGTTCTCTTCTATGACCAATCACTGTTATCCAATGCCTCTAGATGAAGCTTCTTGTCATCCAAATTGTTGGAAAAGGGTGGACAATAGCTAAGAATTATTTGCAGGATCACCATAATGGAAATAGTTCAATTACCCTTTTATTAAGAGATTTAGATTGTCCAACAGTTTTAATCTACATAATGTTATTTAAAGTAAGTGTTTTCTCTGGCTATCTCCTGAAGGTAGGCTCCTGTGATTAGAGCATCGGATTGCGTGACAGTCTTTTCTACGTATGATGAACATCAGTGCCAAGCAATTCAACTGAATATTTGACCTTCGGTTCCATGGGTGACCAACGCCAAAGCTAAGCACCTCAAATTAACTCAACTAAATTCTTGACCATATGTCCCACGAGTGATCAACAATAAACCTAAACAACTTAGCTAAGGTATTGACCTCATTGTCCCACCGGTGATCAACACCAATGATAAACAAATCAACTGAACTCTTGACAACATGTTCTATAGGTGACCGATATCAAGGAAAAGCAACTTAACCGAACTCTTGACTTCATGTTCTATAGGTGACCAATGTCAAAGCAATTTCTACCCCGTTTCACCCTAATTAACTGCTATGGTAATAAAGGTAGTTTTTGACGTCTGTGTTATGTATTACTTCTAACATTTTATTCTCAATTATATCATGCTACCTTCTCGGGTATCTATAACAACTTGTATTTTTGATTCGACCTATATGACACTATTCAGCGGAAGGATAATTTAGTTTTAATCCAGTTCCAGAACTTATCAAACCAGTTCAAGTACCATTAATTATGTGTTTAACATCCGTTGTTTGTTTTACAGATAAGTCTCATATATTTGACAAGGTGCTGTTTTATGGCCAAGAAATGTTATTAGTTGTATACGAAGTGTTGACATTCTCTGTAGTGGACATGTTAAGCAGAGACTTCATCACCTCAGCTATTGTAACCTACGTCATGACTGCGGTAAGCTGTGAAATATTATAAAAGAGACAACCCTACTCGTAGCAACGACTAAACAATAGACAACAGTTAGTAATGATACTGTGCAAAAGAAAACTGGAAGTGACTATTCTAGGAAAATATTATAATCACTATCTTACATCATTAATCGTTTTTCAAATTGTTATCTCTTTACTCACATATATTATAGTTTGTTAATTTTTTTTACCTTAATTTATTACCTTATTTATTTTCTGACATATCGCAATTTTAATATTAAGTAGTAAATAAAACCAACTATTTTACTTTCAGCTGATCGTAGCCATCAGACAAGGAGTGGCAAAGAAAAACTTATCAATTAAGTCTACAGTAGACTCCAGATTTTTAATCTGATGCAATGTATCATTTTGATATATACTGAAATGGCATAACTATGTTGCTGTGCTAGTTAGCATGCTTTGTGAGATAGGCGGTTCCATGTGTGTTTCTTTAAAATATTTATTTTTATATCTGCTAAATATTTTTATTATGGATGAAAAAGTAGTCAAAGGCGTAACGAAAACAAAAATTGTTTTTCAAACTATTAATATCGTATATATACAGACTGCAGAGTTGGATAAATAAATCTGATTTTTACTATCTTATCCAAATATATTTACTGAGTCATGAATTAAATATTATGCCAGTTTTGTAAGGAAATATTCCATGTATTTAGTTAGTATTAGTCGAACTAGTTTAGCATAAAATATTATATTGTGCCTTGTAAGTTTTACAAACATATTACATTTCTTGTTTTTCATGCTTGTATCTGTTCTGTTCTGCTTCCAAAGTTGTGGTATGTGATCCTGTGCGAGCTTCACATTGTTTCTTCGGGCAAGCTATAGACCGCTCTCTCTGATATGTTATATTTCTTAATTTCCAATCAAAGATTGTCAAGATACATTAATCGCGCTGTTGTGTTTAAAAACCTACCAATTAAATCATTGAACCTAGCAATGTTTAAATTGCTCAGACAAAATTGCTCAATTCAACAAAACAGCTACCGTTTAATCAGAGATTTATTCACACAATCTTATAATAAAAGAAAGGATTTGATCAAACCATAATAATAAAGAGATATGGGGGGGGGGATTAATTTAGGTTAACAAAGCAATTATGAAGTCTAGCATAATCTGCCGACTTACTCTTTGTTCTTCATCTTCTTAGTTCACTATACAGCCTTCAAAGATGTACATATGGTGGTCAGTTGAAGTAAAAGAAACTCAAATAGGATTATTACAAACCTCCAACACATTATACACTTGAACTTCCCAAGCCATAAAGATTCTCCAACAGAAAAGAAAGAAATTCTTCAAAATTTGAACATAACCTTACTTAATACACATTCACGGGAGATGTCGAGATGCGAAATGTCAGAATTAACTACTTGGTAAACATAGAAAAACAATTAGAAAAGTATATCCATATATGCTGTATAGATGAATGAAATTCCCTTACAAGCCACAATCAGTTAACATAATATGCATTAGTAAGGTAAAACATCACCTTTATCTAATATGTTTCGTTTTTAATGTCCTGAATATTTTATTATGGCGTTGATATTTTGTTTGTGGTTAAATATCATACCATGGCGCATATCAAACCACAGGACGACGGGGGTCATAAATGAAAGTACAAAAAAGACTAAACCAAGACATAGGTATACTAGGCACTTCTTTTTTCACCATTTTGGCGGGGAGTGGGCCAATACTCATTCGAGGAGAGGTGTATCGGAGCAATCAATATCGACTGAGAGCATCAGCTACTGTGTTATCACATCCAAGTGTATGGTGTATCTCCAAAGTATATTCCTTGAGACCAGCCAGTGTACGCCTTCAGTTGTTGTTTCAGAATTTGTAAACAACAGTGAGGAGAATGTGGTCAGTGTAACCCTGCAACGCATGCAGCCCTGAATTAATATATACACAACAAATATTGAAAACCACCAACAATATCATAACTTCCTTCTCATTAGTGGGATACTACTTGTGGTATTTGTCAACGACTGATATACATCACTTAAAATACGTTAATGCAACTGAAATGATTTTTCATACTCGTAATTTTGGATGAAACAATAGGGATTAGCATAGCAAATCCTTTAGTGGTGAGACAACAATTGCAAACTTCTTACAGAATCTTCGATAAAATACAGTCATACCCAACACCATCACCACGTCCCATTTACACGAAAGTAAGGGCAAATCAACAATAGCTGATACTCTTGCCTTTCTTGACATAACTCGACCACTTCCAAATTGATAACCAACATATATCACCTTTCATTGACCGATGTCACTTTTCAACATGTTTATTTTTGGACCTGCAGCTTTCAACCTATCAAAAAGGTGATGAATAATCAAGATGTATTCCTCAAAGTGGTTACTATGTACAACAATATCTTCTCTGTACACAAGAAATTTCAGAAGAGAGCCAATCATCTTGTTCATCAAATGGGAGATTAATATGATAGGGCATTGTTCAAAACTGCATGACCGTAAGCTAATACAGAACAATTAGTGTCACAAAGCAGATATTTTCATCGACCATTCAATTAAAGGAACTTGTCAGTATCCTTTTAACAAATAAAACTTACTTACAAATGCGGCATTACCAAAATGGTCCATACAGCCATCGACTTCAGGTATTGAATGTTAATCAGTCTTGCTAACAAGATTAACTTTGCCACAATCCAAACAAAATTTCTAACTATTTGAGTCAGCCTTCGGAAATAATAAAATTGGCGAATTCCATTCATTGTACCTTTGCTCACTTATGTTATGTTTATATATATATATATATATATATATATATATATATATATATATATATATATATATATATATATATATATATATATATATATAATTTCGTAATTATAGTATTCACTTTTTTCAATTGCAAGGACATTGCCTGATTGGGGAGGCATTACCTATATCCTAATCGTGTTCCTGACAGGAACATCAGTATACAACTCAGAAAACTCATGCATCAGGTATGTTATAAAATGGCTTTCAGGTTGATTAATATGTAAAATCCTTGACTCAAGATTATTTACTATATCTGAGTTTTTAGTGGAGTGTTTGCCTTAAAGGAGAGTTATTTTCTTCCTATTTCGAAGTAAATGTAACGTAACAATCAATTATTGTATTCCCTATCAGATGCAGAACAACCAGTTATCATATTTCTATTAAAATAATCCCAAAATCCTTAATTTCCTGCACTAACATTTTGACTAATTTGGGAAACCTTTTCCTGTGATATTTAATCACAGTAATTTTTACCTGAACATACAACATCTACATCTGTATCAATGATGCTCAATAACGCAACTGGAACTGGAACTGGAGTCATCACGAGAATAATACTGTTTCCTCATATTCACATGACATACTTGTTTCGATTTAAGGCAAGAGTTTTGATAATGTAGTTAACTTCACCGACCATCATATATAAAACGTAAGGTCCATGTGCCTAGCTTGGAGTGGCTGATCTATCGCTGAAAATAGCACTATCACTTTCACAAACTACAAAATCCAGATGAATACTACTGTGACCACGAAAGATTAGTGGTCCTCGGACGTGATGTCTAAATGCCAAGTCATATTTACTAAATCCTAGAGATTATTGAGCAGCGTCCTTTGAAGCAAAATGAATATACTGAATAATTTGCTCCCATTCGATCAAATAGGAGGCTCTCGAAATAGTTTTCATGGTTTAATGATAGCGTTTAACAAGAAACTGTGGCTGATATGAGCAAGAACCCACTTGCTTTGTTGCAACTGGCACATTACTTGCTGAGAAATTCATACCAGAAATTTAAACAAAAACGACAAGACTGTGTTTCCCGTAGTATCTTGAACAATGTAAACAGTTTCACATATGCTTTCACAATGGACCTCAACAACAGCTTATGGATATTATTTATCGCTCCCCCCCCCCTAGTGACCAACTATTGGAAATTCATGAGCCAAAATACTTATATTTTTGTGCGTAGAATTCCGGAATATCTATCTGGTGGACTACATGTCATTCGTCATCAGCCTTCACATTGAATACCCGCCAATAAACAGGTAAAATATCATATTCTATTTCAGATACTGTTAAATTGAAAAGCATGTTAATTGTAGAATCAGCAAATTTATATATTTTTTCACTAATCTCTTACTTGACAACTCCGTAGCAATCATAACCAAACAATATGAATTTAGAGAGCCAACGTTTATATAAACTTTGATATAAATACTTTTTAAAATAAATCATAGCTTCTGTGAGGAATTAGTTCAATTAAAATTATTTCGTCATTTACACGTTGACGCATATCCCTTGTAACGCCACAGGATTAGAAAATTATTTTCCAACTCTTCATTAGTTTCCATGATGGGCTTAGAACATATGTTTGATACAGTAATCATCATTGAATGAGCGAATTCATTTCCAAACTACACATTGACTACTTATTTAGGAAGCTGAGAAATAGTTCCAACTGATAAAATGACCCAACAACAATGTCTCATTTAAACCGAATCTGTCTCAGTGGAACACTGATGAAACTGGAACCAATACCAGATAAAATAACACCTAATCCATATTATGCTAACAAACCAGTTCTGGAAAAGTATGTTCCAATATTACAATTTGTAAAGCTCCAGTATCCCACAGTAACACACCTGGTTTGGTAACATTAGACATTAGAATTCATATATGACACCTCCCTTTGAAAAAATTAATCCTTCTAACACTGAAGTGACTGGTTACTCAAACTACTATTTGCAACATGGCCAACAAAATTCTGTTTCATCAGGTAAACGCCATGGATTATTATCCACAGCAACGGCTCTACGACCATCATCAGGAGAACACAACACTGAAACCATTATAATCATTGTTGCCAGATCAACTAAATCATGAATTTTTTTCTTACAACAACGTTCATAAGAAGTACCAACATATGCTTTAGAACTAGGATCAGATGTTTGCAAAAAGGCGACAGGTTTGTTATCCAACAGTTTATTCTTTAGATGCCAGCAGGAAGACATAAAATATAATTTACAGTGACAATAATTATATTTGACCCCACTCCAAGATGTTCGACACTGTGTCACATTTACTAGGAGAGAACATATAAAGATTTGTATATGAATTATCACGAATTATTATTTGTGGTTTTGTGGGGGATCTTGAAATGCAACCTTCTGACAAAACATTTACCAAAAGTAGACGTATGTGTTAAAACATAATCAATTGTTTTCTTTGAAGCAGCACCAAATATGTGATCTCCTGTTCATTTAGATATGTTCAGCTATCTCAATTAATTGAAATTTTAAATTCCTCTAGTGATATCAACTGACCTAAACGTTCGCAATCAAGAAACTAAACTCCATGGACACCAATCAGCGTTCAAAAATTTTGTTTTTTGTTGGGGAAACTCAATAAGTGAATGAGCAGCTAATGTTTGATCATTTCTGAACATTTGCCTATACGTTTCAGGTACATGTTCTTATGCATAAAACATTCATTTTAACAATCTCGTATTCACTATGCTGTTCCACTATGGTGGTTAAGTAAGTTTCCTGGGCCTTAACGATTGTGCCATCGCGACATGCAATGTTGATCCCAAAATAAGAGTGGGGAGAGAGGTAATCACAAAAACACACAATCACACAAAAAACATGTATATACATACACACAGTCACATAAACACACACACATGCACAAGTACACACACACATAATCAGACACTCACACATACACATGCTCACACAAACCCATATATACAAACACATCGTTAATCGCTGGTGAGACATTACATCTGTATCAGCATTAATAGTAGGAGTTGGTACCCTGATGACGTGTCCAGAGGTTGTATTCAAGATTCCTGATCATATGTACCAGTGGCTTACTTCAAAAAACTAAAACATGCACAGCATTACTCGTATCTGAAAGCAGCTATCGACTTCAGCTAATTATTTTTGTTTCAGCCGTTTAAAAACATTGGCGTTCCATATCAATCCCGTTATCCTCAGACAGGAATTAGGTCACATGTAAGCCTATCTTGTGTAGATAACAGTGATAGAGCTAACCGTAATGGCTAACTTTAGCAATTACTAAATATAATGGCTAACAGCAGGAAAGACTAATATTTATTGATTAGTGTATACAGACCTAGCCCAATGTGCCGATCCAGCAGTCCTTACCGGTGTCCGTTATTGTCTTTTCGGGGCGCCCTTTTCACATACGATTTACTGATTCATTGAATGTTGCCGAAACGTTGCGAAACATTCGAAATGTTACGAAACGTCAAGGGTCGAGTTTATACAAATAACTAAATCCTCAGCTGGTAAAGCATTACTTAACTTAAGGGAATGCGAGAAAGCAACAATTTGTTATTTGGTTAGGAATGCCCACGTTGTTGCCAAAAGAAAAGGGCCATTGACGGTCTGTCGATGGCTGGCAGACTTAGACAAATATAAAAACTTGAATGTTGGAGACTCATACCTGAATGGTAAAGTTGGCCTCCTATTCATTCAAGTCATCGCTGATTGCCTGCGGAGTGACACTATCTCTCACCTAAAACAGACCCTGATTCTAATGATGCAACTTTTGGTAAGGTAGAATCATCAGATGACGATATTGACAGTCAAAGTGATGGCGACTTGAATGAATTCAACAAATACAATTCGGACAATGATTCACAATATCTTTTTGATTCACAATATCTTTTTGATTCAGATTATCAGGCTGAAAAGAACAGTTTCAATGAACTTGAAAAAACCTGCAAGGACTATGATTGAGATCTTGGTTCTTAAAAAATAGTATTGAAATAATGCTTGTTGAATGTTCAAATTATGTAACGATAGTTTAGTTGCATGGCAGTAAAAGGTCATAAAATGTCTTTGTATTTATTTCCATAGTGACATTTTTAAGTCAAATACACTTTGACTCACATGAGGCTTAGTTATGGGCAAGGGGTATCATGGTGTGGCTTGTGGCAGAGTACTACGAATTTATACTACGCGGTCTCTTTCAAGTGATCAGACAGTCTGATTTTTCGCTGCGTGTCTCTCCTGATTTGATGATCTGAAATCATGCATGGCAGCCATTATGAGGATAACATTAAAGGACATGGTGAGTATGGTGGTCAATATACTTTCCATGCTTGGATAAGGAAATTTCGTGTGGAGATGGACTTCGCAGTGCCGCATTTTGTTGTCTCTACTGAAACCGAAGCTACTGCAGCTAACTGTAATTCGCTGTGCCTCGGAGAAGGCGAGATGATTTCGATAGATACGTTTGTGATTCGGGTAGAATAGAATACATTGTTACGGAAATAATGACTCGGGGTCAAAGGGGGCAATTTGGGAGTGTCTATAAACAACCGACTGTTACAAATGGACATCTTTGTATTGTAATGAAACATATTCCTACTGAATGTAGCAAGGATGGTTCTAAATATATTATATGTGGCCACCTAAATGTAAATATGCTAAATTGTAATAACTGTATGAGTTATGTATTAGATGCATATGGCGCAAGAAATATTGTAACTAGTCCTGCTTCTTAGAAAGCGGACACCCCAACAACAACTGACATTATCATTACAAATGCTCACAAAAATCTGCAAAACACTATATGTGTTGAATATGATTTGAGCGACTTTCACCATAGTGTATGTACTGCCACGACGCAATATGTTCCAATCAGAACAAAACGCACTAATATGTACAGAAGTTATAAAAGGTTAAATGAGGTAATGTTTGCCGATGAATTAGGACAAGCTCCATATCATCATACCTCAGAAATATTAGAAGATGTAAATGATCCCTATCGGTTTTATGAATAATTAACTAAGTCAATTATGGATGAACATTCACCAATTAAGAACAGGGTTATTAAAAACAACCAAGTACCTTTTATGAATAACGACTTGCGTAGAGCTACTAGTATAACAAATATGCACCAAAGAAGATTTTACAAATACAGAACATCTGCTAACTGGGAATTGTATAGAAAACATCGCAATCACTTTGTCTAGTTACGTAAAACACGTGTCAAATATTACTTCCGTCAACACGCAGCTAAATATGATAGTGAAAAAGATTTCTGGAAATCAATTAAACTTTTAATTTCAAATAAGAATGGGAATAAATCAAACAATATTATATTTAGGGCTGGTGATAGAATAACAAATGAACCGCTGAATGCCAACAATACATTAAATGAATATTTTGTAAATAATACAAAATCTTGAGGATGTTAATGTGATAAATCTGAAGGAGAAGCATTTGCTGACATAGTGAATAAATATCAAAAATAGCATATCGCAACCTAATGCATCTTTTTCTTTTGAAACTGTAACTGAATATCAGGTTATTATGATGAGCTACGAGGGCTCGATGGTACGAATGCTCCAGAGTACGGTCCCATACCGCCCAAAGTTGTCAACCACACATCATTAATAAATGACCTACCATGCATGTGCAAGAACTTTGAATCTCTCCTAATACTATTATAGCAGTTATTCATAACACAATACACCGTGGAAAGAAATCTAACAGATGTGTAGGTGAAAAGCTGGAATATGCTGAGTAATGATCTAAGAGAAACAAACTGAACATGTTTTCATTGCGAATTTAGTTTTTTAAATCAAACGTGATGATTTGTGTACTTCTTGTCGTATTTACTGTTTAAGTAACTCTAATCTGACTGAACAGCGTCTATGTATGTCTAGTCTTTTCACCTATTAGTATATCATTCGCATCTCATATCATCTCATAGTTTCACATTATGATAATTCGGTTAAACGCTTCCTGCTAATATTTGTATATATACTTTGATGAGCTCTGGTAAATTGTCTTATCTTATCTAATCGTATCAATGGGAAAGATTAATTCTCAACTCAGGTGAAAACAAAGCAGCAATTCTGACATAAATGCAAAGAAATAAATATTACAAATATAATTTGAACTGTCTTTAACCCCTACTGAACGTCATGTACTCACCAATGAGATGGACAGTTTTGTGACTAAATAAAACATGTACCATTAAAGATTAAGATTGCTGAATTCATCATTTATCTATTACAACACATGCCCCACATACGTTTCTATTTACTATCAAACAATCGTCATGTCCTAGTCACCTAGACAAAGCCAACACAATGGAAATGTGACGAAATAAGCGTTCAAAACACTCAAACACCACCAGATCGAGTGCTAGCTATATATTTTATATATGTTAATAAATTTAATGAGTATAATGGAAAACAGTGCGTCCGTTTTAGAATAGGGACATGCAGACTGTGAAAAGATATGTTTTGTGTCAGTGTCTCTCAAACAAGGAGTTCCTAAAACAAATCATGTCAAGTTGACTGTGTCAACAATAATGCCATAAACCTTGCTACATATAGAGTTAAGCAATCGTTGTCTACGGATGTTTTCTTAATATCGATAAACCTGCTCTTGTAAAGGCATTAATAAGAACAAACCTTCACCGTAATGTTCTAAAGAATAAGAGGGCCATCTCAAATCATCATTTTCATCCAAACAAATATTTATTCAATGCTATTCTCAATGATTCATAGTTCGGAACCAGATGTACAGGATGGTCCGCTGTTCAAAGCAAAGTCATTCCCATTACATTCTTTGCTTGCACGATGTCAATTGTCCTCTTTTTGTGATACGTTTATAAGTTAAACTGGCACGTATCCTGACATATTCATCATATATATATATATATATATATATATATATATATATATATATATATATATATATATATATATATATATTACACACACTTCCGTCTCTGCTGGTATGTTTGGAACGAAAATACAAATTATAATTTGGCTTTTATGACGAACCAACACATCGTTCTATAAATAGTGAACTGTGTTCAGCCTTCAAAAACTCACCCTGATTAATTGATGCAGCGTTGCGCTAATAATCTAACTAGTATTATTTTCCCTTTGTTTTGTCCGTTTTAGTTCTATTAGGGCCTATTTTAGCAGTCTCTATTATGTAGTTCCTGCTTTGACTTTGTTCGTGGTGAGTGCCACGGTTTGGTGCATCACATGGTTATACAATCTATTTTAATAGGAGATTTTGTTTCATATGTTTCTGCGGAATGCAGATAAATAAAAACAAGGAATTTTAATTTGTGGTAAAATTATCAAACATAATTTAGCACGGTGACCCATATTTCTGGATATTTAGTCGTGTAAGGACTCGCTAATTCGTTGGTTAGTCAGAACGCTGTTAATTTGTGTTGCAAGCAGTATTACATAATTGTGTTCTTCGGTTTGAAGAGAGTAATTTCGCAGGTTAGTTTTCAGTAAACCTCATTTGCTTATGTTCATCATATATCGATTACCGATGAGTCTCTACAAATCGGTATACACTCTTACTTTTAGTCTAGCTCTAACACGAATCTAATTGAATTGAAAAATCCGAAATGATCGAAATGAATCACAATTTATTTACTAATATTGCAAGTTTTTAATTCTTATTATCAGCAGTGTTACGATGAAACTTAAGTTGATGATTGGTGTTTTTGTGCACATGCTAGGCTAAATGGGCCGAGCTACCTCCAAAGTTAATGAAGCGAAGACAAAGATGAAACAACCTTCAGATATGCCTACGCCGAGATTCGAATACGGGTGGTAGTGATCTGTGATCCAACACGCTACCGCTAGACCACGAAGGCTCCCCAGATGAAACTTAAGACTGACTATATATTTAATCTTAATAATTATACATTGCAGTAATAAACTAATAGGATGAAGAAATTAACTAAATTTCCACATCAGCATTTCACAGTATATCTACAAAATCAGAAACATTTCGGAAACATTTAATGTCATTAGCACCTGAGATTAACAAGATAAATACTACCTGTCACAAAAAAAAGTAAATACATTGTATTAATCTGATTAAACATCCAAAACAATTGCAAGCAAGAGATCTCCTGACAAGAGAACTCAGTTTACCTGTCAGCTACATATTGGGTAGAGGTCAGTTAAATGTCAAGGTCGCAATTTAATTTACTTGCTCACCTACATCATTCTAGCTAACTGGTGGTACTATTACCTAACGTGTAACATAAGATTTTCTTTGAGAAACGTTCACCAAAAAGTGGAGCCAATCAACCCAAATGTGTAAAAAAAAAGTAAGGTGCTTAGCGAATCTGAGTAAAGGTCAGTTAATTATCATGGCTAATAGTTTATATGACATACACAACTACATCATTTCAGCTACATGTAGCTGATGGTGCCATTGCCTGAGGTGGATAACAAATATTTATATAAGAGACAGTTAGCTTATATTCAATATTGTTCTAAATCAAGATTATAGGGAATACTAGTATTAGCCAGAAGAAGAAAAATCAAATATAACATTTTTCATTTTGATGAGGAATACACAATTATAAATATTTCATTTAGACACAGTGATAAAAGTAAAGAGCTGTAAACTTAACTACGCAATGCCGTCTATATGCATAGTTTGGGCTGTGGACTCATAGATTTACAAATATATTTATTAATTAGAAATATTTCACATTGTATCTATGCTATATGTGACTATTACATACAACATTATATTTTAAACGTGTAGATTTTAACTCTTGCCACTCACTAGCAGGTTCACAATCTTTTTTAGAGAACTATTCCTCTTATAAACAAATACATAATCACTCACCTGTAACATAACCTTGGTATGTTTCGTTGTAGTTGTTAACCTACCTCTTGTAGGGTAGCTCTTCTGTCTCACCAGAGGATGTTTCTACAGTTATTGTTTTATTATGAGAAATGCATAAAAAGTTTCTCTCTATAATAACATCTGAATTAATACTCATAAATGTATTTAATAACCAAGCACAGTTTGATTATATTAGCCTGTAACAATTACCAAAAGGACGACTAGATAATGGCAAAGAAAAAGGGGACATTTCAGTTTTACGCTGTTTGAATTGACCAAGTCCAAGGAGCAGCTGTATTTTGAATGGCATATAAATACAGCACACATGTACGAGGCACCAGCCAGAGGTCTCTACCACAAACTTCAACAAGTTACAAGAGGCACCATCATATCGGTAAAAACATTTTTTTCATGCATTTGCATCTCTTAATATTTATTTATTTCTTCGTTTCAAGGGATTTTATTCATAGTTATTCGCATATTTGAAAGCTGCTACATCTTTCTCTTCGCATCATAATGATTGTAGGCTACTCGGCTCAATTAATCTCATGCGCAAAGGTGACGACAAAACACCAAAACTCAAAACACAACATCTTCATATATATATATATATATATATATATATATATATATATATATATATATATATATATATATATATATATATATATATTGAATTACCAACGTGGAGGAACACATTTTGATACAAAAGTCTTACCAAAATTCATTTCACAGATAATTTTCAGTGCTTATTTCTAAGTATATTTATCATTTACATCCTAAGAATCCAGCCAAAGAATCAAATCTTTTGCAGATTCTGATGATAGAACTTGCTTGTTATAGACGGACACGATCCATGCAATAATGCTGAGTATATGATATTCCAGAACACAATCGGTGAATTTCTCACATATTTGTAGTGTTCACTTCAGTTTAGTTGTTTAGCCTCAGCCATGTTCACCCTTAAGAAATATATCCTGAAAATGTTAAATTTGTTCTAGAAACACACCTGTTCACGGTCGCTCTCACAGATAAATAATAAGACAGAGTATTTGGGGTATTATTATATTACATATTATTTATTCAGCGCCTTTGAATGGCTCCTGCTAGTAAGGGCGTTTCATTAAATAAACAGTATTATTATTATTATTATTATATCGGTTATGAGTAAGTAATCCAGGAAACAGGTTCCATAATCAAATAAATTAGCTTGGTTCAAATCCATAACTTCGATGTTTAAAGCTCAATCCTCTAACCATTGCGCCAGCGAAACGCCACTATCTCCACCCAGAACCTTTGTTGTAAACTATTATGCCAATATGTGACTTATCAAAACCACTTGTTTTAGCTTCTAGCATGGTCAAAGGCTTTGTACCATCTAAATCTATTTATGTATTGTATTTACCAATATTTCTAGCTATAACGTTTTTTAAATTGCCCTCTTAGGCTCTTAGCAATACATTTCCGTAAATTAGTGTCCGTATCATCTTCAAGCTACCCGAGTACTTGTTTTTATCAAAGAGTATCTCTGTTTACGATATCGTTATTGCTCTATTAAATTGATTAGCATATAGATCATCTTCAGTAAACAGTCACAGCACTTCAGTTTGTCTTGTGGAATTATAGTAACAAAAATAATAGTTTTCCAAACTGAAAGGTCCAACTGCACCTTCGAATATCTATTCATTTCTAAATCAAACAAAGTAAAACAAAACATATCTCTAACATCATTCAAAGTGTCAACAACAGATTCGTGCTGATAAATATAAATAAGCAGTTTAAATGTTTCTCACCGACAGCTAAACCTCAGAAGGATATCATCATAATTACATTTAGCGAGGGAATATTAGGTTATCTTAAACTATTTTTGTAGTACTGGTGGTAGATGTAGTGTGTGTGTGTGGTAGTGGTGGTGGCCGTTCTAGTAATATTATTCCTCATCGTGATAATGAGGTTCATAATGAGAGTACATGGAGGTGGTGCCATTTCCTCCCATTTTAGCTTATTTTGTTCTCTTTATTTTGCAGTGGATGTTGCTGCTGATGCGGCTGTTTAAGTATTGTTTGTTATAATAACTAGCATTTCTGTTGACTTCTTATGTAACGTACAAATAATAATTTGTATTAATATTATTATATTTTTTATTATATTTATATAGACTTGGAATATCCTAACACGTGTCTTTGAGGCTTGCATGGTAGTAATAAAAGCACTGAACTATGGGAGAGCAACGGCGAGAGAGAGAGAGAGAGAGAGAGAGAGAGAGAGAGAGAGAAAGATAGAGAGAACCTGAGAGGGGGTTTTGTGAAAGGAAGGCTGATAAATATACATACATACAGATAAGTGTTTATGAAAAACAATTGCCACTTTTAGATTATCCATAATTGGCATTATGTTAGACACAACAACAATACTAAGTTTTCTCTATGTTGGCAATTTTTCAGTACGTTTCCACCTTTTCCAGAAGCACCTCACTATGAGAAGAACAATGAAAGTGACGATCACAAACATATATGACCAAGACAATCCCATTCTAATAAATGGATAAACTATAACATGAATTATAATGCCATCGATTCTGAACCACGATTGTCCAAACAAACAACGAAAATTCTTGCTCACTTCACTTCCTGGCATAATAAATAATGAATCTTTCTCCCCATAACTATCATATACACGGCTGATGAAGCGTGGTCCCGTACTCCACATAACTGTCGCGTAGGGAATTCCGTACCAACCTTTGCTCATTGCTAGCTGTGATGTCAGGTAGCGCATAAACGGAGAATTCCTTTTGCACATGATGACGTAATTGGTGATTCCGTTCGGAGTTCCCTGCGGCAGAAAGCACTGATAACGTTGTAACTTATTGTCGTTTATAATATCCGATATAGAAACGACGCTGACTTCGTCCATATCCAGATATATGCCGCCATAATGCAGAATAATGAAGTATCTAGCGGCGTCTGCGCGTTCTATATTATAAGGATAACTATGGTAGATCGGTAGAAACCAGGGATAATGAGATGTCAACAGGTTAATGACGTCATCCTTTGACCAGAGGTGATAAGTGAAATCCGGATTGTTCCGGATGGTCTCATTGGTGCCGTTTCGCCACGAATCCGGTGGATCCTGCCTATCGAATCCTAGCCACACTTGATGTATGATTCTGGGATATGTGTTGTGATGGAGAGTTTCTAGCTCTAACCAATGTCCGTTGTTCTGTTGGTCGTTATGGTGTCCCATTGTTGATCGGCTGGATATCACTAACAACACTATTCCTATAAGCCCAAGGGCAAATATGGCGCCACTGCGACATGTAGCGCTGGTCCTAACGGCTGCGAAACTTTGATGGTTGAATGACAAATAATTAGCCATTGCTCTATGGACACTGCTAAGCCAGGTGTAATGGTTTCTCATCGTTCTGGTGTTACCTTATCCACAATAAAGTGACTAATATTGGCGCCGTACTTAGACACTGATCTATGTTATCGTACTTTGACCCCTATTGTGATATAACATTATTTTGTCTGCTCAATCAACACATCTTTGGCCTACGTCCGGGCATATTGTCCATCTGATGGCGGGGCCGTTCTGTGGAAAATAAATAAGGGCGAAATATTTGGTAATTCGGTCCAGCGTCTGGGTCATTTATCACCGCATTTGTAAATAACATTATGGAGATTCAAATTCGGGGTAGAGGAAGAGATGGAATTGAAATCGACAGATACAACAACACACACACACACACACACACACACATATATATATATATATATATATATATATATAGAGAGAGAGAGAGAGAGAGAGAGAGGGAGGTGTGTATGTGTGTATGTGTGTGTGTATGTGTCACACACATACAAATAAACAAACATACATACATATATACATATATACATACATACATACATACATACATTATCACACGAACACACTCGCAATCACACACACATACATACGCACACACGGACGCTCGCGCGCGCGCACATACATAAAAACGCATACATTGTTAATCGCTGGTGTTACATTATACATATATCAGCATGAAAAGTAGGGTTTAGAACCCTGATTAATTGTCCAGATGTCATATTTAAACCTCCTGATCCTATGTACTAGTGTCTTACTTCAAAATACTAAAACCTGCAAGGTATTAATCGGATCTGAAATCAGATATCCACTACGAGGGTCGTCTTTTTGTCCTTTATTTTTGTTTCATCCATTTAAAAACACTGATATTCAATATCAATCACGCTCATCTTAAACAGCCATTAGCTAACATGTAAGCCTATCTGCAGTAGATAATAATGATAATGCTAAGCGTTATGGCTAACAATAACAAACACTAAATCTCTTGGCTAACAATAGCAAACATTTAATATATACTGATTAGTGTATTTTGTGTTTTGGCAGTAGGCAGCAACCCTCTGACATTAATCAAGGGCGATATACCATTGATTATGGTAATGGAGGTTTTATATAGTTAATATGATTACGGCTATGTGTATGCATTTGGGTATGTATGTAAGTAGGTAGTTAGGCAGGTAGTCTGTATGTCTGTATGTCTGTCTGTCTATATGTATGTCTGTCTGTCTGCCTGTCTGTATGTCAGCCTGTCTGTCTGTTTGTCTATCTGTATATTTGTGAATATATATATATATATATATATATATATATATATGTGTGTGTGTGTGTGTGTGTGTGTGTGTGTGTGTGTGTGTGTGTGTGTGTGTGTGTATATGTTATATATATGTATGTATGTGTTTATATATTTATATAAATGCATATGTCGTATGTATGTATGTATGTATGTATGTATGTACGTATGTATGTATGTATATACGTATGTATGTATGTGTGCGTGTGAAACTAACTTATAGCCTTACTGGACATGCCGATCTAGTAAAATATTTTAACACTCGACTTGCTGTGCTTACACTTGACCGAATGATCGCAACAGTTATATAATCATACCTCCATGAAAATGAAACATTATGAGTTAATTACGCCGTCGTTTTTGCAATGTACCACTGCACGTAAAAGTAATTATTTGGTTGTCAATATCCTTTTCAGATTTATCACATAACTTCAACATATTGTTTTCTTTTTCTTTGAAATACTTTGATTTTAAAATGTAGAAACCTTTTACATATTATAATTGTAACTGACAATGGTTCAATAAAACGTATGCTGAGTTTGTCTTCTGGCAGCATTTAATAACTTTATATGGAATCGTCATGAATATTCGGTAACTATCTTTTGTCTCTTAGTAAACTCCGACGTACGTTTGCCCTGTAAAATACTGTCATTCATAAGTTGTTTGTGACGTCACTACTATCCGTATGTATTCGCTGAGAATGCGTGTACATACTATCGAATAATTGATTATCCAGATGTCTGCCAGTTCAAAGCGATCCATGAAATACAAAACTTATTGCGGCGTCTCTAACCACACAAACAATTGATGTATTATTTTAATTTCTCTACAGTTAGCTTCTTTACTCCGGTTACAAAATGAGGGAAAACCATATTTCAAAGCACACCAGTATTACCAAATCTGAAGTAGACAATATAATTGGCCTTTATGTAACGAGTAATTCCATTCCAAGCAGATCTGAACTAGTAATTGACAAACCATTGCCATGATTGAATGTCAACAAAGGTAACTGATATACAAGCTAAAGACAAAATGCAATTAACGTGATGAGAAGGTTACATCAAACTATATATATGGAATGTAAAATATAATGTTTTCATATTATTTTTCTATTCTCAGCAAACGAAAATAAAGTATGACAATCTCGCATTCAAAATCAATGCCTGGTATAGTGATCAAGTCAGTGACTCATTGACGTCCAATCCCGAAATTGTAAACACTCAACTCAGCGTCAAGATCTCCACACTCAAACCTCTACACGCAGGCTACTCGACAAACTGATGTTCTGAAACATGGCTGGAAAAAACAAGATTATTAATGGCTATTATGAGTCCTTCTGAAGGGGACACTGTCAGGGACAAATGAGCTTCAAGCGAGTGATTCTTTTTTATAAATTGCAACGCGAACCGATTGTTGATTAAATGAGAATAAAACACATATTCAGTGTGTTATCAATGTAGTGCTTTCAGAGTATAATATGAAGTGCTGTACAGCATAATATTTTGGCGACAGGCAAAATTGACGATATTATGTCACTCACAGTTTTCTCCATTATTTTATATTCGCCAAATTAAACAAATCTGCACTATTAGATACATTCCAGAACATCCATTATACTGGTCATTTGGGAAGCTGCGAGTGTTGATTGTGACGTTAACATGTTACGCCAATTTGATTCAAAGCCGGACGGCATGTGTCCAACATTTGATACCGCAAGTGAAGTTATTGGTGGGTTTTTTCTTTGATACGTCACACGTTAATAAACAGAACGTGAGTTTGGTTATTTGATGGGTAGCTGTTTAGAGTTAGCCTGTAGCTCTGTACTCGTTGTTATTGTGGGTTTTTTCCATTAAAATCGACACTAGACCGGCCGATCTAGTATTATGGCAGTGATACTAGACCGGCCCTGAAACAATGTTCCCGGTCTAGCGGTCGAGCATTAATGTTGTACACTGTGTATGTATGTATGCATGCACCCATGTACTTGTGTATGTATGCATTTTGGTATTGTAGTGTATGTGTAAGTATTATGTATGTATGTTTGTATGTATGTATATGCATGGATGCATGTCTTACGTAGGTATGAGTGTATATATGTATGTATGTATTTATGTATGTATGTAATTATGTATGCAGGTATGTTTGAATCTACGTATTTTTGTATGTATATATGTATGTATGTATGTATGTATGTGCGCCAAATATAACGCAAACAAACCAACATATAAAACATTCATTGGAGTAATAACTACACGGATCTCTAACGTTACAAGGGGCCTGTATAACGTTACACACAATACACCTGTAAATGGGTTAGCCGGGTGTTTATAACTTGGATAACGGAATATGTTGGCTCTTTTATACAGTGATATGTATCAAAAGTACCCATTAACGTTGATAGTTGCTGTTAGAGCGCCAGAATCCCGCTGGATATGATGGATTTCGTTCAGGGAAAGAGCCATAAACAACGCGTTAATATTCAGTTATTTGTGCTATGGCAGTAGCTTTGGACCCGTCGAAACGATGTTGAGAACTATTACTTCGGCGCTGCTCAAATGGTTCTTTTACGCCGAAAGCTCATGGCCCAAATGTTTAATATCATTTCGCGGATATCAGTTGATGATGATTGTGATAGGTGTTTATGGCCAATGTTGTGCACATAGGCGGCTAAATGGGCCGAACGATCTCCAAAGGTAACGAGGCGAAGTCAAAGATGAAACAACCTTCGAATATGCCCAGGCCGAGATTCGACCATGTGATAGTGATATGTGGTCCAACACGCTACTGCTAGACCACAGAGGCGCCCTCGTATTTATCAGGGATGACATGGGGGTGGTGGAGTTCATCGCGGTGTTCAAATGGCGACTGGGTATAGTGTTTATTTTGTGCTAGATAATGATTGATGATTGATGTTTTACGGCCACATTAGTACACATAGCAGGCTAAATGGGACGAGTGACCTCCAAAAGTAATGATTCGAAGTAAAAGATTAATCACCCTTCATATATGCCTACGCAGAGATTTGAACTCAGGTGCTAGAGATATGTGGTCCAATATGCTCCCAACTAGACCACAACTGTAAATGGTCTTACTTTTCTTTTTTGGTGATAACTCTGTTGTAGAGTGAGACTTATTAAGTAGCATCCGATAAATATTACGCCCTTCATATCTGCTATTTTATCGATACAGCTTTGTTAAAAAATCTTGTTTTTTCGGGTTAATTGACACGTTATGCACTCGACAAACCGATGTTTTGTCTGTATGATTAGATAAATCGTGAGACCAGTTTGCAAATAATGATTGTATATCTCGCGCAATAATGGCCAATCCATCGTTCCACTGAATTTTGATCGCGACATCTTGCCAAATTGCAATCGAAGTCTACAGAACAATTATTTCGAACCGGAAATGTTCATTGGCTTATTTTGTTAAACAGGTAAAACTAAATAATTCTAGTCACACTACTAGACTGGCTAATCACTGAGTAATGAACGTCACTTGTAATAATAAACTAAAGTAATGGATTAAATCCCAATTGTTTTATTCAAATAATAATACTGATTATTATAATTATATATATATATATATATATATATATATATATATATATATATATATATATTATGTGTGTGTATAATGGGGGGGGGTGTGTGTGTGTGTGTGTGTGTGTGTGTGTAGGGGGGGGTGTGATAGGAGGGGGGTATGTTTGTGTGTGTGTGCGTACGTCTGTGTGCGAGCGTGCGTGCGAGCGTGCGTGCGTCTATGCGTGCGTGCGCGCGAGCGTGCGTGCGTGTGTGTGTGTTTGTTTTAGCTCTGTATAACAAGGTACAGGCACAGAGAATCTCGAAACGTGAATTCAAACTCTGGACGTTTCTTCAGGGGCGTGAATCCAGAGTGGCGTCTTTTCTTGCTGAGACATGCGTAATATTGAGTAATGTCTCCCCGATCCATGTTTTAAGCCGCCGAGGAAAAACAAAAAGCGAATCACCAACAGCCGGGGAATTTGGGAGTAGTACACCCAAGTCAGATCACGACAGTTGTGAGAATGTTTGAATTAATTATCTAAGCAACCCTATTTAGAGCTATTTTTTATTTCTGTATCTTGAACAGTACGGAAAGATGGAGCCGAAATACCATGAGGGTGGTCACAGCCAGAGTGTTTTACGTCCTCATGGTTTTTTTAATGTCCCTTTATTTTAAATAATTCAGTGGAGACGGCAGCGCCATTTAACGTGGTCAGCCACACAAGATGTTGTGAGCCGAGAAATTAATCTCTGGAAAAGTTTCGACCTCTTACGTGTTCAATGCAATACTATATAAACTATATAACCCAATTGTCACTTTCAGTTTGTGCAACGGGCAGGCGTCAGTAAGCGACTACTCTTAAAACTATTAGCCTAATTGCTGATATATGAGCTGAAGGAAACCGTAATAGTGCGTCATAGCTTCGGTACTGTTAAAACTATATGTTAGCATGTTAAGCCCAGACCTAATGTCTACTATTCAAACTATTGTAGTAATAAAGTTCTTAAATATTATTTATGAAAAGCAGATTTGAGCTAATCTTAAACGCCAAAGTACAAACTGGACATAAATTGACCTAGGAAAGGTAATTATATTTCCACATACAACCAAGGTGAATTTTAATGCAATTACAGCTGTTATATAAAACACACCAACCTGTGAATGGTGGTGGAGGATTTCTCAACCACTCCAACATAGAGGTTGTGCTGAATAAACGGCTTAATAGGGATTCTCCCAGAAAATGAAGAAGAAGAAGCTGTGTCCAATGCCACCGCTCGAGATGCTATGCAGTGTTTCTATTCCTGAGTCAGGAGTACTTATAATGCTTTTAAAGCGTACTGTGCCTGCTACAGTCATTTAAATGCGGGATAACCGGGCTAAACACCTAAAACGGCGTCCCTCAAAAAAACGCAAATAGTGCACGGAATATACAGTTCTAGACCACTTTTTCAGCAAATATAGTCTCCACGCACAGAAAACGGAACATCTTAACCGCAGCATAACATGCCTTATGATATTTGCTGAAGGGTCAAATACCTCACAAACATACAAATCCAATAAAGACTATTACGCACTATTATTAAAATTTACATCCGCGCTTTAGCAAACCATTATGGCGGAATAGCCGTTCTATATAATAACCATGTTTCAAAGCAGACCTAATGTCTGCTCTACAAACTATAATTAGAAGATTGGAATTTATTAATGACAAGGAAACTTTAAATATATTCAGCATGAGATTAATATCAATAGTGAGTCTACTGTACATCAAGTGCCAAACATTAACTCAATGATCCCCTAAATGCATAAAAAATATGTGACTTTACATGTCAGATCATCCCCAAGTTCCTTCTATTTACCACAATGAAGCAGCGTGACTTCACATGACACCTTCTATTGTGTCGATTTCCCAAGATCATCCCAATAACAGAGTAGTATGTTGTTAGACTTGTTATACTACATGGTGTTGAAATCTAATTGCAATATATATATATATATATATATATATATATATATATATATATATATATATATTTTCGGCTCCATCTTTCCGTACTATTTGAGTGGTGGGGAGGCGTTTCTCAACCACTCCAACATAGAGGCTGTGCCGAATAAGCGACAGCCTGGGGATTCTTCCCGAAAAACAAAACTAACATATATAGGGGGATATGGGGTACCCAGGCAGTAATAAAATTCTGATACCAAAAAAACGACATGTTGCACGTAATGAGATATTAATCGTATTTGAGTTTGCCAGTTATCGGGAGGGGTTCAAGTGCGCCTACAATACACACACACGCGCACACACAAACGCATACAAACGTACATACATACATACATATACACATATGTACACACACACGCACGCACACACACATACTCACACATACACACGTTCAGAAACTAATATTATTCGAAACTATTATAGGCCTATATCTGACTTGGTTATGATGTCAACATGACTCTATTAACCGATCTATCTATCCGCCATTACTATTTTGTTGTTTACATTTACTTATGCACACATGTTGAACAACGTTTGTAATATTGGAGAAAGGTGATGTACGGATTTGGTATCGTAAACCAACAATGAACTTGGTGATGATTATGATGGTGATACCGATGATGATGATAATGATAATGAATATGATGATGATTCGTAACGCAAGGTGGTGCATATAGCGAGGTCATGCGATATAATTCCTGTGTTTCTGTGTGTGTGATCTGTTTCAACCTATTGAGGGTATCACTGTACAGCGCCTTCGAGTGGCTCCGGCTAGTAAGGGTGCCTTATTAAAATATATTATTGTTATTATTAATTATTTATTATTATTATCGTAAAACAATGCTACGGATGTTCAGAATACCACTAGCTACCGTTTTACCAGCTTAAGTATCAGCTCAATGTTAGCAGATATAGTTTCTACCCCGCACCCGTAGTTTCTCCGACTCTCGCCAGATGGCGAACATGAGTTGAGAAACCGTTTATTGCCCGAATACAACTTTTATTCACTGCGCTGGGTTTGCTTAATTACCGAATTGCCTCCCAATAAAGGGATGTGTTTCAATTATCCGTACACATAAAACAAACAAAGCCATCTACCAGCAATAGCGATATCAAGGACTCGAAATGGATGAATAATTAATGTATACAATCCAACATCAGTGTATGATGATAAGTCGTAACAGTGGTTATGAGGACGACGATGACGACGATGACAACAATAATTGTTGTAATAATAATAATAAAAAATACATTTATTTTATGACAACTACTAAGGATTAATTATGATATAAATGATATTACACGTATTCAACGATAATCCTCAAAATGGCATTTGCCGCTAACCAATTGACACACATTTACATACGATGACCTTCGCCAATCCACCACAATAGTGAATGAATTATTATTTTTTTAATTGTTTGATATTAGATTCTACACGCGCGCGCGAGTCAGCGCGCGCGTACACTAACACATATATCTACATACATACATACATACATACACACTCGTACACACGCACACATACATACTCACAAAAACACACACAAACACACACTCATACACACACACACACAACATATATATATATATATATATATATATATATATATATCAATGTTAAGGTATTTATCACTCACTCACCTTCACTAGGATACCTGCTGACATCCTCGACTCATCCTACCGACACACTGACGGACTAATCTATAACCATATCAACAAAGAACCAGCTCGACTAGCCGACTAGCGACCGTTTGACATAAACAGATAATTGTCATACACCAGATTGATAGCATTAACAACACCGACACAGATTCTACTGTACCCGGCTGTGGCGTGGGGGTTGCGCAGCTGTTTCCACCTGTGAGATGTGGTCCGTAAATGAATTAGGTGACGGCACACCTGGCTTTCGAAGTGTGTCACCGGCAGCAGTGTCGATTCTACACCGATCGAAAGGTCGAAGTGTCTCACCTGTCTATCTGTTTCGGCAGACTTCATCATCTTTGTCATCATCATCTGACTTCATCACCGATGTCGGAAGTAACTTTCTGTTCGATGGCGGGCACCCCAATGGCACAGCCGAGAACGCCATAGGTTGCATACATTTATTTCCAGTTTCGTATCCCGGTATTATTTGTATGTATGCAATGTTCTGGCTGATCGATTCATTATCATTAACCTCCAGACTAAACATTCAATGATATATTCCAGAGATAACCTACTCAGAAGCTAAACACTGTATTCACTTATTCACCTTACTCATTCACACACTCACTCTTTTAGCAGCCTAAATTATAATTTGTTCACCTGCTAATCTTACCTTTTTGTTATTATTTGTAATTATCATTGTTAACGTAAGGCTTATATTTACTGTTGTTAATTAATTTTCTATTTTCTTATTCTCTTTTATTGTGTTTATTTTTATATTTTAATATTCCTAATTCAGCTCATTTTAGTCGGCTCTAACTCAATACTGAATTGGAGGTCACTCGCTCGTAGCACCTCCTCTAGCTCACCACGGGATGGGAGAGGGTCTCTAGTAATACCTCTATTATCTCAGTACTGGATGGGGGGAGTGTCTCTCGTAATACCTCCACTACCTCAGTACTGGATGGGGGAGGGTGTCTCGTAATACCTCCTCTAGCTCACCACGGGATGGGAGGTGGGTCTCTAGTAATACCTCCAATACCCTAGTACTGGATGGGAGGAGAGTCTCTAGTAATACCTCCTCTACCTCAGTATTGGATGGGAGGAAGGTCTCTGGTAATACCTCCAATACCATAGTACTGGATGGGAGGAGAGTCTCTAGTAATACCTCCTCTACCTCAGTATTGGATGGGAGGAAGGTCTCTGGTAATACCTCCAATACCATAGTACTGGATGGGAGGAGAGTCTCTAGTAATACCTCCTCTACTTCATTATTGGATGGGAGAAGAGTCTCTCCTAATAACTCCTCTACCTCGGTACTGGATGGGAAGAGGGTCTCTCGTAATACCTCCTCTCCTCAGTATTGGATTGGAGGAGGGTTCTCGTAATACCCTTTATACCTCAGTACTGGATGGGAGGAGGGTCTCTCATAATACGTGCTCTACCTCAATGCTGAATGGGAGCAGGATCTGGTAATACTTTCACTAACTCAGTACTGGATGGGAGGAGGGTCTCTCGTAATACCTCCTCTACCTCACTAATGGATTGAAGATCGCTCTATCGTAGTACCTCATCTAGCTTAGTTCTGGATGGGGAAAGGTTCTCTCATAATACCTCCTCTACCTCAGTACTGGATCGGACGAGGGTCTCTCGTACTACCCCCTTTACCTGAGTACTGAGAGGGAGGAGGGTCTCTGGTCATAATCCCCCCCTCCCCTCAGTACTGGGTGGGACGAACGTCTCTAGTAATACAGTCTCTATCTCAGTAGTGGATTTGAGGAGGGTCTCTCGTAATACCTCCTTTACTTCAGTACTGGGTGGGAAGAGGGTCTCTCGTAATACCTTCTATGTCAAATCAAGTACTGATGGGTGAGGTAGTTATCTAGAGGAACGATGCTAATCGAAATCCTTTGGTCTTTCGTTATATCTCCTTTACATCAGTACTGGATTGGAGGAGGGTCTCTCGTTATATCTCCTTTATCTCAGTACTGGATTGGTGGAGGGTCTCTCGTTATATCTCCTTTACCTCAGTACTGGATTGGTGGAGGGTCTCTCGTAATATCTCCTCTACCTCTGTACTGGATTGGAGGAGGGTCTCTCGTAATACCTCATCTACTTTCCCAGTACTGGATTGGTGGAGGGTCTCTCGTTATATCTCCTTTACCTCAGTACTGGATTGGAGGAGGGTCTCTCGTAATACCTTCTATGTCAAATCAAGTACTGATGGGTGAGGTAGTTATCTAGAGGAACGATGCTAATCGAAATCCTTTGGTCCTACATTCTATCGTTATTCTGCTACTTTATTGAGCCAATATGGATATGCACAAATATCCGCGGTCCGCATTCAGACACACATTTGCACACACTCGAAAGCACGCCCGGATACACATGCATATACCCACACATTTGGCGGTCGCACTCGAGCCCGCATTCACAATATTTGACCTTGTCGTTCGAAAAAGTTAATTATTTGGTCGACTATGCATTATCCCCCCCCCCCTTCGCCCCCAATCACAGCCTCCCCCATCACTCCGCCATTTCTCGTTTCACATTAAACCCAAGACAATGTTAACCATCCACACAATAACCCGGAATCAGTTCATTACACTAGATATAATATAACCAACAAATCCTCCCCTTTAAACCCGCTCGCAGCCCCACCCATCCCCATAACAACACGCCCAGATCCGCCACAATATCCCTCACCTTGTATGCTTGCATAGAAACGGACGTCAACTATACACGTGAGAGAGGATTTGACTCACCTGGTGATAACGAATCAAGGACGTGATGTCGGTGATAACACACGTATTTACCATCTTGCCTCGTGATAACTATCAGTTATCACTCAGTGATAAGATAACAATTGTCTCGCCACCTACGTCCAAATGATCACTAGTAGCTTTCGGGAGGGGAGGGGGGGGGGATTGTGAGAGTGGGTGTTTATTGGGAGTGTTCTCAGATAAAATAAAAATTATCTTAAGCCTCGTTATCTCATCAATGATATCATAAACTAAAGCCATAACTATTCTGTTGTTTACATTTAGTTTTTTTACACTTCCGTCGCCTTTTACTTACGGACTATAAATATGCTGAATAACATTTGATATATTGTGGAAAAATGATGTGTGGATTTGGTATCGCAAAACAATAATGAAGATAAATAGGATTATCATCATGATTATGATTATGATTTGGAAGATAATGATGATGATGGTGGTGGTGCTGGTAATGATGATGTTGATGATGATAACGATGATGATAATGATGATGGAGATTGATGATGATGATGATTATTATTATTATTATGATTAGTAACGCAATGAGATCCCGGTATT
This sequence comes from Paralvinella palmiformis, assembly GCA_025642065.1. NCBI lineage: Eukaryota > Metazoa > Annelida > Polychaeta > Terebellida > Alvinellidae > Paralvinella > Paralvinella palmiformis. The sequence goes on along the minus strand of JAODUP010000536.1, from coordinate 237,769 downwards.
ACTGGGTTTGTGGATTGTTTCATCGTTTAACAAAAGGTTCATTGCAATTATTGCACTTACCGTCCATTCCCCGGTCATTTATCCCAGACGTGAAGCAGATTCGAAGTTAAATAAAAGCATCTCGGTCATCAACTCACTCACTCACTCATTCACTGTTTCACTCGATCATTCATCGAATCACCCACTTACGTGTGCAATTAAGATAATATCAGATATACATTAGTAAACGTGTCATATGTTTACCTAAGATAGTGACATAAACGACAATAGCTTGATATGATAATGGCGAACGTGAACAATGCCAAATGAGCACATATAATAATGAATGGCAGAGTTCAACAGGAAAGACCATAAAGTGGATGGGGATCGTTGACAGGTCATAGACATCTTACGAAAACACTGCTAGTCTAACCCACCAACAGGATGTTACCTTTTTATAAGACCACACGTTGTATTAGCCATAGCCCCATTACTTGGCTTGGTGGAAACAAAATATTTTCGGAACATTATGCGTCTATCATTGACACTTTTGAATATCCTATTTCCGGGCATTTTACTATGATTATGGGTTGTGTAGTCCATCGAGCGGACGTCGCGATGGACTATGGGGCAGTATCACACGAATAAAGCCCATTGACCTTGGAGAAGATGTACGTAGCGCCTCTCTTGCATAATTTTCCCATCGAATGCACCCTTTATAAACAAGGCAAGAAACACCAAACACAAGAAGGACTATAAAGCTATGAGTAACAAAGCCCTTTATGGTATATGACACTTTTCTAAGATTAAAGGTAATCACTCTAAAATATTCAGTCATTCTATCCGATTTAGGGGGTGAGGAGATATACAGAATATATACCGATTGACCCGAGATAACCTTGTGCATGATGTAACAAGCGATAAATATGAAATATACACTTAATGACCTTTTTCGACAGTATTAATCACAAATTGATCAGTCTTTCGATGATTTTTTTCATTACAAAAATACATATACGATATTGCATTAAACAATGAAAGATTTTACAATATAAGTAGCATTTACAATCTTCGGGTCATTGTTTGTTTTGCATGTGTATGTATTTGTGTGTTTAAAAAAAATTGTTATGTTGTTTATTTGTGTTGCCTATATGAGATTAGTTCTAATTGCGATCAAAGTCAGATAATTTAATATTTGGTTCGACTGAGATCCATTCCCCAAGTCAGAGGCAGGACTGTCCACAGAACTGATCATTAAACAAGTGGGATTTGTTTCAATATAAAGTCGTCAAATAAACCAATTGTCATGAATTGCCACAAGCGCTTACAATACGCTGTTGTCTTCGTTTCTGATTGTGTGGCCGTACGCGTGATTGGCTGCGTGCGTGATAGGTATGTGCGTATACCATCGACACATAAAGGTTTCTTACATTTATAAGCGTTCATTAAGCATCGTCATAAATGCGTACTAAAACACTGTACGGGAACATGATCTATCGTGTACGTGTAACGGTATCCATCCGAGTTTGTAGATAATTATACAGAGTGTATGTTGACATTTTGTTACACATTTGTATTATGCGTGAATTTCTATCCGATTATGCATATACATATTTTCATTTAATATATTATGTAAATTTCTTTTCATAAATATATATATATATATTATTATAATATATATATATATATATATATATATATATATGATACATAATGTCTCTATCTTTATGTATTTACGCTCATCTACCACACGAATTAAGTGCCACCGTTTGTGCGACATCTAAAATGCTGTATAGTAAGCCCCAGTCATTTGACACTGACTACTGTCAGGGTATTGTAACTAAATTAACTTTAGACACTAAATTTTAAAGGATTTTTTAACAGGTGTTCTCCTAATGCCGATAGTCGCAGCAACAGGTTTTACTTTATGTATTTCAATGCGTTAATCACATTCCAAAAAGCGGCACGAACGTAATAATATCTGATATAAATATGGTTAATAGATTGCACATTAGCAATTTTCAGGTGCAACATGACAGAGAGTTGGCTTAATGTCACACACACACACACACACACACACACACAAACGCGCGAGCGCCTGCGCTAACACACCTACACCCACATACAAACACTCACACACACATACGTGACTCTAGCTGAGATCGGTTGGGTGAGTGATTATCCCTTCAGGTATATCGGTTGCTGATGACCAACTTGAGGACACAGATAGCAGATAATGAAGCTGAGCTTCTCAGATGGCGTCTCCAGTAGACTAATGAATATAAATTAATATGACCCCTTTGTGACTTAGTTATAGGAGACAAGCTGCTGGACGTGGGGTGGCTTTGTGATTATTAGAACGAACACCTGGTGCAGATTTGTGGGTGTGTGGAAGGGGGGCACGTGTGTGTGCGTGAGTCTATGCGCGTGCAAATATTCAAGACACCTGAGTCTTTTAATTGCATCTATCAAATGGCAGCTACAGCGGCAGGAAGAACAACTGGTGAAGTACACTATAATATATCTCTGTCTGACTATCCCTCTGTCTTTTTTGTGAATTACTTGCATACATATGCGCTTGTGTATGTATGTGAGTGAGCACATACATAGATTGACGCATTCGTTTCATGTCTTTTACATAAAACATGAGTACTGGTATTCGTGTAGATGCTGGAGGTCACTGACTTTTAATTAATATCAACTCCATCTATTGCACCCCTGAAATGTTTTCAGTCGATATCATAAATTAAAATGCTGTCGGTAAATGTAATATAATCTTTGTTGTTGAGGCTATGGATGGCGTGTCTTCCATTGTATTTCTGAACGTCATGATTTTTACTTATATCATTTCATACACTATGATTGTATCGTCGTTCGCACATGCGTACCAAGTTATTCCGCACCTGCGCTCTCTAACCAATAAAACATTCACTTCTGAGTTTTCAATCAAGTCGGACGTCTACACATTACAGTTCTGTATCCATTTACGAATAAGATAGTCATACAGGTAATAACGAACATTTGGTGCCATAAAACTAGGTAAAATGGATAAAGAAAACACAATTCAGAAGGCTAACGATAACTAGGAAATCCCACAGGGGCCAAATGACGAAACTTTTAAATCGTGCCTGCGATATGTCCCGCACACTCGACCACGCGTCGATGTTGGAAGAGAAAAGCACTCGACGGCTTGATCGACTCGATGTACACGAAATTAGGAATTCTTCAAACTATCGACCAAAGCATAGTAGAAATCACTGCGGAGGATGCTCTTGGAGACACTATTCTCGACATCGATGATTGTATTGAAAATGTCAAAATGCCTATCAGAGAAATGAAAACTGTAAGTGACAATTTATATAGGACTATTTCTGTACCGTCCACAGGCACTGTACCTGATAACATGAAGGATTCAGTGAGCAATCAGAGACGTACTGTGAATTTGCCTAAATTGCAACTACCTAAATTTGATGGAAATTTGTTAAAGTGGATTTCTTTCAATGATGCGTTCACAGCAGCAATACACAATGATGATAACCTAGAAGATGTACACAAATTTCAGCATTTGATATGCCAGCTTACTGATGAGGCTGCACATACTATTGAAGGACTTCAGTTTACAAATTCTAATTATTTGGAAGCTCTTTTAAAGAAATGCTATGGTCAGGCTCACAAAATAATATCGTGCTATATGAAGGCTTTGTGGGAATTGCCAAGACCCAATATTAATATTGAGAATATCAAGGATTTTTATGACAATACAGAAAGTTATATCCGTGGCCTTCGTTCACTCGGCAAGACCGAGGATGCTTATGGTGGTTTACTTGTACCAATCATCTTTGAATAATTACCTGGAACTATCAAAACACAAATATCTCGCGAACATGGTGATAAGGCATGGACTCTCACAGAATTAATGGAAGAAATACTTAAGGAAATACAAGCCACTCAAGCTGGAACTGGGTACACTGATTCTGAAGTACAAAATGTTACATCTTCAGCAGCAACATTTCATGTCGGAACCAAACGTCCAAACACCAGGAACATTCCAAATACGCCATACACAATGAGACCATGTATTTTTTGTGAGGGATATCATTTCAGTAATGCCTGTGTTAAAGTGGCCGACACACAAAAAAGACGAGACATTGTAAAACGTGATCGGCTTTGCTTTAACTGTTTAAAGGGGAACCATTCCGTTCGTGAATGTCTAGCTAAAGGCCGATGCCAAAAGTGTCAATACAAACACCATACCTCGTTGTGCGATGGCAAACTCACTCAGTCTACTAATTTAGAAAATGTTGTTTCACACAAACAAACATCTGGTGATATACATATGAAATTAACGCCAACATGCTTATCTCCGTTTGGACCCGTTTTTATTGAAAACGGCGACTTGCACATTATGGAGTGACAATGCAGCTGTCAGGGTGAACATTCTTCTTAATGAAGGCGCCCAGAGAACATTCATTACTGTAAATACAGTTCGTAATCTGTCCATTAATCGAAATCAGTGTCAGAGTGAAGACATTAACTTATCTACGTTCGGTGCAAATAAGCCATCCATGAGACGTGTCGATGTAGCAAATGTGCAATTGGAAACATTATCTGTTGATAAAATTGACTTATCAGCTCTGATCCTACCAAACATTTCTACACCAATCAAGAACTATGTGCCAGCTACTGTATTGAATCACACACATATCTGAAGGATTTGCCATTAGCAAAACATGTCGAGAAAGACATTTTTGAAATTGACTTATTAATTGGGTCAGATTACTACTGGACAGTTGTCCAAAATGCGATTGTGCGAGGTTCAGGTCCCACAGCTGTGGGGGCGCTTCCGTGGTCTAGCGGGAGCGTGCTTGACCACAGATCACTACCACCCGTGTTCAAATCCCGGCGTGGGCATATCTGAAGGTTGTTTCGTCTTTGACTTCGTCTCATTACCTTTGGAAGTCGCTCGGCCCATTAAGCCTATCATGTGCACAAAAGTGGCCGTAAAACATCAATCATCATCATCATCATCATCATCACCCACAGCTGTGGCCTACCGTATAGGTTACCTGTTATCAGGGCCTACCAACTTGACAAATGTCTCTAATTTGAATACCCTGATATACAAAGTGATGGTGTCGCCATTTAGTGAGGAGTCTCAGTATCCACTTATTGGGATCTAGAAACTCTTGGGATAAACGATGAACTTAATACGAAATATTGTGAGTTTGAGCAATCTTGTTACACAGAATTACGTTTACACAACGATAAATATACGGCTGCACTTCCATGGAAAGTCGATCACCCGCCACTGCCAACAAACTTTGATATTTGCAATCGGAGGACACGTTCTGTGGTAAAAAGATTACCCACAGATATTCTTAATATTTATTATGGGGTCATATCTGATCAATTATCACGCAATTTCATCGAACCAGTTCTTATGGATGATAAAACTTGTGGTCACTACATACCACATCACAGTGTACACACGGATTCTTCAACTACACCCATCAGGGTAGTATACGACTGCTCATGTAAACAAGGGAACAATCCAAGTCTAAATGATTGTCTAGACACTGGTCCTTCATTGATTAAGGATTTGGTAGCAATTGGGTTCGTCAGTGACATTGAGAAAGCATTTCTCAACATTCAGTTAGAGTAGAACGACCGCGATTATACAAAATTATCATGGCTGTCTGATCCAGCTAATCCAGATAGCGATTTCATTGTGTATCGATTTAAGGCGATATCGTGTGGTTATGTCAGTTCACTATTCATTCTTAATGCCGTGATAAAAACACATTTGGAAAGTGAACCAAACACAATGGTGAAGGATCTACTGGACAATATGTATGTGGACAATTTGGTTAGTGGAGCCAACACAGAATCAGATTCTATTGCATTTTACAAACATTCTGTGAATGTGTTGGATTTCGATTGAGATCTTGGGCCACAAATAACAATACACTTCGTAACATCACAGTGAATTATGGAAATCATGATAATAGTACATCTGTCAAAGTATTGGGTCTTGTATGGCAAACGGATTTGGATGTGTTATCGTATTCACCACAATTATCAGGTCTCAAATCAAATGTACATACCAAACGCGAGGTTGTTAGAATTACTTCATCATAGTTTTGCCCACTGGGGTTTCTATCAACAGTACATATCAAAGCAAACATATTCATTCAGAAACTGTGGCAATTAAAACTAGATTGGGATGAAGCCCTCAGTGATCATCTTGTGGATGAATGGATGAAAATTCTCAATGATTTGAATTCAGTTAGGAATTCTGAGATTAACGGTCAGTACTTTGGTACTAGTAGTTGTCACGATTACCATGATTACGAATTACACATCTTTGCTGATGTTAGTTGCAAAGCTTATGGAACTGTAATCTAGTTGAAACATGATGTACAAACTGCATTTATCATGTCAAAATGTAGAGTTAAACCACCCAAGGACATAACTGTGCCTCGACTTGAATTGTTAGCAGCATTTATAGCTACTCGTTTAGCAATGTTTTGATCAAAGCATTATCTCATCTCAATTTCACAAAGATTGTTCTTTGGAGCGATAGTCAAATAGTATTAAACTGGATTCAAAGTGACACAAAATTGCCAATGTTTGTTGAAAATCGAGTCAAAGTTATTCGTTCAGGACCATTCAGTGACATTAAATATTGCCCAACAAAAGAAAACCCAGCTGATCTATTGACACGAGGAATCAGCAGCGTGGAATTTACTCAGTCAAAAGTGTGGATAAATGGGCCATCTTGGCGATTGGCCAATATGCGATTTGTTTGTATCAGATACTTTAGTGCATGTAGACATGGTAGAACTCAAAACTGATGATGACCCTGAACTTATCAGGAAACCAGGAATTTGCAATATCATGACCATCAAACGCTTCAATTCTATTTGATAAGTTACTACGAGTAACTGTCTATGTCCTTCTCTTGATTGATATTCTCAAGAAACGTTCGAGGACATCACAACTCAATACATTTGTTTCTGTACCAGCGTTGAACATTGCTCAAAAATCATGGATCATATCAATTCCGATTAACAATTACTCTCGAGAATTGGATACAATTCAAAAGAAAGTGAACAGGAGACACTCGCTTGTTCATCAGTTCAATTTATTTCTAGATGGAGAGCAACTTCTACGTTGTGGTGGTAGATTGGCAAATGCAAACATCAAATTTAATGTGAAATATCCTATACTGATTCCACGAAAACATTACTTTACGGAGCTTGTAGTAAAACAGGTTCATTCACATGTGCTTCATGCAGGCCTTGGAACAACGGTCACATTCATCAGAATTACATGGTGAAATCTGTTTGGCGCACTTGTGTCATGTGTCTCAAAGTGGGTGGCAAACCATACAATATGCCTGTGACGCCTCCACTTCCACAGTTCCTCTTGGAGGAAGCACCACCATTCACGATATGTTGGTGGATTTCACTGGTGCTCTTTTCTACAAATCTGTGCATCAAAAACATAACAAGGCTTACATCTGTTTATTCACTTGTGCTGTAGCGAGAGCCATACATCTTGAAGTTGTGACAGACATGACAACCGACTCGTTTTTGCGAGCCTTCCGTAGGTTTGCTGGTAGACGCTCACTACCTAGCCATATGGTGTCTGACAATGAGTGTACATTCATTGCGGCTGTGGAGGAAATTCGAGAACTGTTCAAAGATCCGTCTGTGAATAATTATTTAACCAAGAAAGGTGTTCAATGGACATTCATCCCCAAAAGAGCTCCATGGTTTGGTGGTTTCTACGAACGATTGATCGGTATCACAAGAAACACACTGAAGAAGACACTTGGCCGTTCACTGGTTAATCTTGATGAACTGAACACTATTGTCATTGAAATTGAATCCGTGATAAACGACAGACCTATCACCTACATATCAACATATATCGGTGAGTTTGATCCACTGTCTCCCTCCATGTTAATGTACGGCCACCAATTACATCGCTATCTCATCAATCCATTTCTCAGGAGAAATTGGATGATCCAGACTACGGGGTGGACCGGACAGTGTTACAGAAACGATCAAAACGACTGGACCACAGTTACTCGAACAATGCTGGCTAAGGTGGAGAAATTAATATCTCCCATCTCTGAGAGAAGTTCACATGCAAAAAGCCAAGAAAATAGGACAATCAGTTAACCATATTGAAGTTGGTGATGTTGTTCTGGAACACAGTGACAATAACAAACGCTTATTATGGCCACTAGCTATCGTTACAAAGCTCAAATTTGGTAATGATGGTCTTGTACGTTCGGCCGAAATCAGGACGAAAAATGGTATCAGCAACAGACCAATTGCACAACTCTACCCAATTGAAGTGCAATTGAACAGTGACAATCATAATAGACCTATCCCTGAATCAAACTTTGTCTCTGACGTCAACACAACATTACGTCGATCTGTACGTCAATCGGCCGTGAAGGCCAGGACTCTTATAAACAATATGATAAAATGAACTGAACTGATCATAGATGTATAATATGATGAACTTCACAATATCACAATTCTTTACTTAATAGGTGTCATACTGAATTGATATATGTTTGGCTAACACTAGTATTAACGTGCATATCGATGGAATAATTTCTGGAACTTTAAACTTAAGTCTATTGAAATATTTCACTGCATTGTCATTTCAATTATTCAAATGATTGATTGTTTTGTTGAATATGTACAGGTTGTTTCAAAATTAGGTGTCATCTAGGAACTTTACTGTCAGTTACTGAAATTTAAATTTGATCCCATTTTCCCCGCCCCGGAGTGTCGGGAAATGTAATATAATCTTTGTTGTTGAGGCCATGGATGGCGTGTCTTGCACTATTTCCAATAGATCTTATATCAAGGTGTAGTATCTAATTAGACCACCAACGGCTTATATATATATATATATATATTTATATGGCGGGAAGTATGACCGGCTCTCGATATAATGGCACCGGAATATTTCTCGGATAGTTCAGCTATTAGATAAGTTACACCAGTGAAACTAGTGTATTTTGCATATTATGTAATATAGATTTAATTTATATTAATATAAATTGATTATATTTAGTTATTTTGTACTTCTTGTATTTTCTTTTTAGCTGCTCATTTGACGCCCTATATTATCGCCCACTCTAGTGTTTCCCATAAGAACTCGGTTTTTGCTTGTGTATGTTTTATCTTTATTTCTATAATTATAATGAATTATACTAGAGATCAGTTGCTTGAATTACGTGATTCTCCGTGATTCTCTGAAGTGTGAAACCCATTTGCGTTTTCAGGCTAAGTCTTTTGAAAATTACCAACTGACTTGTATCTGGGGATAAGTGTTCGTGTAGCTATTATCTACCGAATACATCCCACTAAGAAGAATGGCCTGAAAGCAACAGATTTTTTCAAAGAATTTTCGGGATTTGTTTACTCGTTCTACCAACAGTGGCCATCTGTTGATCTTAGGTGATTTCAATATACATTGGGATTGCCAGAAGAATGCAGATACCAAACAACTGGCTGACATTCTTAGAATTTTAGATCTGCCAATCTCAGACAGCATGTCCAAGAGAGAACACACAGACATTGTCACATCTTAGATCTTGTCATCTCCCGTGATGATGACAATTTGATTACAGGTGTGTCTGTGTCTTCCATGTTGTCTGATCATTTACTTGTTAACATTAATGTATCTTTACAGAAACACTATGTTTCAGCTAAAGTTATTTCATATAGAAGATATAAGTCAATTGACAAGGAGGCTTTTCTCGCTGATCTGCAAGTCTCTTCTCTGATATTGGATCCACCAGATGATGTGGATCATCTGGTGGATCTCTATGATAGTACATTGAGAGACTTTGTAGATGAACATGCACCTTTAAGTGTAAAGGAAATGCCAAGCAGACCAATGCTTCCATGGTACAATAAGAACATACAGGCTGCAGAGACACAGAAGATATTGTGAGTGGCTGTGGATCAGGACCAATTTGTGTGTTCATTTTGAAATGTTCAAGGTCAGTAAAATTCTAGTTAACAATACCCTTGCCTCTGGTAAATCTGAATATTATAATAAAAAGATCAAAGCATCCAAGGGAAATCAAAGGACTGTTTTCAGTGTTGTGAATAAAGTATTACATAAACGTCAAACTGTCCTTCCAAATAATAGCAACTCAGATAAAGATATATGGTCCATTGTTTATAACTTCTTCTATCAAAATATATTAAATATACATAGTGGGTTCCATTCCAGCACCTTATTACAGGGTAAGCCATTGGTAGAAGAGTCCTGCATATCCATGATGGATACATTTGAACCTTTTACAGAGACTGATATCAGACAGCTGCTGAAAAGGTCATCTAATGCTTTCTGTGCAGTTGATCCTATGCCCATATGACTTGTGAAAGATTGTCTGGATGTTCTGATAAACCGAATTACAAATATAGTTAATAAATCATTATCACTAGGTGTTTTCCCAAGATCCATTAAAGCTGCCCTTCTAAAACCATTAGAAAACCACACTATGGTCTGTAATATTCTAAACAATTACAGACCTGTTTCAAATCTTATATTTTTATCTAAAGTTATAGATAAGGCAGTTGCTTTCCATTTAAACACAGATTTAATGAATAATAACCTTAATGAACCACTAAAGTCTGCCTATAAAAGTAGTCACAGCACTGAAACAACCTTGGTTAGGGTGAAAAATGATATTATGATGTCAATTGATCAAGGTAAGCCAGTAACACTTGTTCTTCTGGACCTGTCTGCTGCATTTGATAAAGTTGACCATAATGTACTTTTCTCTAGGTTAAAAGACATGTTTGGTCTGTCAGGTAAAGTACTTGAATGGTTTGATCCTATCTAGAACAACGTTCCCAGAGAGTATTTGTTCATGGTATTTTATCTGACGTTCAGTTTGTATTATCTGGTACATCACAGGGTTCAGTTCTTGATCCTGTGGTTTTCACAATGTATACCCGTCCTCTTGGGATCATTGCACAGCAATATGGAGTTAAATATCACTTGTATGCTGATTACACACAGCTATATATATCACTTGATCCTGACAATGAGTTAAATTTCTCCTCTTCCTTGAAGCATTTAGAACATTGTATTGCTGATATTCGGCTATGGATGACTCAAAATCTTCTAAAACTAAATGATAATAAAACAAATATTTTATATTTGGCATTACCACATTGTGTTAAATCCTTAAATACACCAGCATTGCAGATGGGTGCATCTTTGATTACCCCTAATGGGTCAGTAAAATATCTAGGGGTTATTTTTGACCAATGTATTAACATGCATGAACATGTCACATCAGTATGCCAAGCTGCCTATTACCATCTTAAGAACATCCACTGTTTAAAAGCATTCTTGACACAAGAATCACTTGTAACTGTAGTCCGTGTCTTTCTTACATCTCATATAGACTATTGTAACTCCCTGTTATATGGCATATCTGATTATAACATTAATCGCCTTCAGCAATTTCAGAATAGTGCAGCTTGCATTGTAACAAATACTCTCAAATATGACCATATCACCCCAATTCTTCAAAAACTACATTGGCTACCTGTTAGACAGCGTATCCATTTCAAGATTCTGTTAATAACTTATAAATCTATTAATGATATGGCGCCAGAATACCTGTGTGAACTGGTTTCCATTAGAAAGTCTTTCCGAAAACTCAGGTCATCCAGTCAGATACTATTGCAGGTGCCAGTTTCTCGGCTCAAGTGATATGGTGATTGTGCATTTAGTGGTGCAGCCCCCACTTTCTGGAATAGATTGCCGGCAAATATTAAAAGTGCGTCCTCTCTTGAACATTTTAAATCACTTCTAAAAAACACACCTATTTAGGTGTTTATCCTCAGCCATGTTCCCACCTTAGAAATATATCTTGAAAATGTTAAATTTGTTCTAAAAACACACCTGTTCAAGGTCGCTCTCACAGATAAATAATAATTATCTTTTAAATCATTACAGGGTTTCTACAGACATTATTTGGGGTATTATTATATTACATATTATTTGTACAGCGCCTTTGAATGGCTCCTGCTAGTAAGGTTGCTTTATTAAATATACATTATTATTATTATTATTACTATTGTATGTCTGAACGTCATGATTTGCCATTATATTATTTCATACACTATGATTGTATCGTCGTTCGCACATGCGCACCAAGTTGTTCCGCACCTGGCACTCTAACCAATAAAATATTCACTTTTGAGTTTTCAATCAAGTCGGACGTCTACACATTACAGTTCTGTATCCATTTACGAATAACATAGTCATACACGTAATTACGAACAAATACAAGTATATTACTTTACACCAATGAACCCCCAACACCAGAGCTAGTTTAATCTGAGATGAGCAATGGCGTATGTGTGTGAGCATATGTACGCCTGTCATCCGGGATTGTCCCTACTTAGAGTCACCTGTCAACAGACAGATTAGTAAAAGGATGTTTGCTCATAACGTAACCGTACCATCAGCGTTAACAATCTTAAATGTTAACGCTATGATTATTTTAGCTGATACGTTTCTAAACCTCCATCATTTCTAGAAGCGGTATGATATTTTAACCAGCTCGTTGATGTATCAATGAAATTACAAGCTAGTGCCCTTCAGTAAAGTTTTGGCCCCGTGAATGTCTAAAACTGCTACTTTCTATTATCCTGAAAATAATGGTGGTAGCCACGATAGAACAGTTAGTTAGAGCGTAGGTCTCGTAGCCGAACGGTTGCAGGTTCGAGGCTCCGTGAGCTGCAATGCCATCATATGGTTCAAATGAGAACCTGACAGGATGCGATGGCTATATGCTTGAGTAACGCTTTGCGCCTATAATGGCAGCATGCGTTGTATGCTCACTTGGGAGTTGAGATGTGTACTGGGTCGAAATAGGTCTGAGTCAGGGATAATAGCATTGTAAAGCGTCTTAGATCTAGCTGATTATGGCGCTATATAAATGTCACATATTATTATATTTTTACATATTTACACACACACACTATATATATATATATATATATATATATATATATATGCGTGTGCGTGCATGTATGTGTGCGTGTGCGTATGTGTTATGTATATATTCAGCTGTATCGCGTAAATAATAAGTGATAGGACACCATTATGAAAAGCATTTATTAATCCAATTGATCTACAATAAGGTTTTAGCAACGCATATATTTCCAACTGCGTACACCATACAAGAAACTCCATGATTACTACAGTGACACAATTACAATAAAAGATTAAATCCATTGCTCCACCAAACAAGTGGAGAACGAGTTAGCTGCAATATACATGTTATCGCCACGAATATCAATTATCATAGGTTAAAAAAATAAATTACTTATTACTCCAAGGAAAAAAGTGACGCAAGTTTCTATAGATATTCATTGACTTAAATACACTAATTTCATAATTGTTGGGGCAACCACACCATCACAAGCAACAAATTAAATTTCGTGCTGTCATTGTTGATTCAATTGAAGTTTTATCTGTTCTTCAGTACCACCTCAATCCCCAGGTGGCAGCAGCAATTCTTATCAACGACAAAGCACGCCTACAATATCATGAAGAAAACCACATGCAATCTAGGTTTTCCTACGGAAACCCCCTTACACCGTCCTCTTAAATGCGAACATATCAGAGCACGTTTACTTAAGACAACAATAATAACATTTCAAGAATATTTTAATTTTTAATAATACACCTTCAACAGATTAACTTCAGTCACAAGTCTCAGAAGTAAGCTGAAACTTCAGCTTCACTGATTTAGTAATACTATAATCGCCTATATTCATCCGAATGACCCTGAGCAAAGCGTGATGTTGCGATGACAACAAGACCTACATCAGCGATCTAAGATTATTCTGCTTCAGCTCTTGGCATAAGTATAAAGTTATTCCTTTACTCATCGCTTCCAAAATTGATCTGTAATGAACTGAACATGTCGCTAACATTTTCCGTCCTGCAGAATCTCTAGTCATAACTGATGATTCATCCCGAAGTAACAACAACTGATTCGGGATCAGCACCTCAACATCGTCTGAATCATCAGACACAGATGGCACTGGTCTGCCATTAGTGATGAACTCGCCCTTACAGAACAAATGTGTCCATACGTTAGTGATCTAACCTTTCCCACACAATAATGACGATTAAAATTTCGAAACACATTCGAAGATTTTCCATAATTGGGCTTATACAAAATATCGCCATTTATATATGTCAAAACTCTTTATTTAATCATACACTCCTGGATGCCATATCAATATTGTGAATTCATTATATAAAAACCATGTGTTTTCCCGAAATATGTGTATAGGATATACATATTCTCCTGTAGATGGCTAAACAAAGAATGAGAATTATTGCGAGTTCATAATATTGCAACCTTTAACTGTATTAAAATGAGTGAAATATCATGTTTTATTTTAGGCTGAGTGATTAAGTGTTCAGACGAAGCCGTCGTAATATTTAGACACAGAGGGTATAGTATAAGAGTGTCCGAACTACTAAATTAATAGGGAACGCCAAGGGTAAGTCATTATGATATAAATTTGTATTAAGTGATCTCATATGGTAACTTATTTATGGTAAGCCTAGAAGCAATAAACGACTTGATGTATTTAGCTGAAACGGATCACATCATATTCCGTCAGATTACAGTTAAATGGTTGGATTATAAACGAATAAAACCAGGAAGAAAACAGATATATCTAAACAATAAATAAGTGTTCGCGTTTTAGTTTCTACTGGGTCACAGTCAAATGACACCAAAGTAGTTGAATTAAAAGTGCCTAGATGGTAGATTAGCATAGATGGTGTGGTATATGTAATAATATACCGCAGCAAGTCTTTTTTTTATAGAGGTGAAGATACATACTTTATAAATTCTTGCTCGTTAGTGTTTATGCACTTCATTAGGAAGTGAGGATTACATTATTTGAGAAATGTTACATGTCACGGATACCATGATGACAATAAACAATAAATAATTTAAGCAATAAATAATTAACGCCATCGTTGTCTATCCTATATAGTTGACTGAAAAGTGCCTAATAATTCATCCAAAAAGATAATGTATTAGCATAGTTGGTAAGGTATCTGTAATAATATATTGCAGCACGTCTTTTTTATAGAAGTGAAGATACACATTTTCTCAATTATTTCTGGTTAGTTTTCCTGGACTTCATAAGGAAGTGAGGCTTACATAACTTGAGAAATGTTTCATGTCTCAGATAACACGATGACTTTCTTCTAATGTCGTGCGTGATGTTAAGCCATTTAGAAATCCACTGACGACGACATGTTTTCTCACCAACAAGGCAATGTAACTGTTACAATTCCCTGTAACTGGAGAGTCGCTTCTTACAAACGAGATCAAAATGGATTTAGCGTCGAGATATCAATAACCAAAGACTTCATTAATTTATTGCACTTTCGAAGATTTATTCGATTTGATGCAATGAGCCATACGTTGAAGTAGAAGATGGTGCTGTCTCTGTTATGTGGTAATGGCTCTGCAAAGTCTTGTATCATATCATGTATTAATTTACTAGACAATGTATATAAATAATGAAGTCACTGAACGCAATACTCTGCTTTGACAAGAATCTTTTATTAAATTAGGGAATGGAAGTAATTTCATGTCAGTTATGCCACACTTGCCACCTTTGGTGATTCAATAGAAATACAGAGTTAGCGTAACAACTGAATTGTCATGGCACCAGTCTTATCACTTTACACTAAAATAAGGCAGAAAGATTATGCGTTGGGGAAGGCGTGAGGCTGATAAAAACGAATAGTTGAAGTATGGCTAAATGGCTTTCGCCATTTTATCAATTCAAGCACTGCTGCTGAATAAAACTAATATCAACATTAAACACACACACCTACAACATGCATGTCTCAGCAAGAAAGTCGCCACTCGTAATATATCATGAGTGTTTTGTAGTTATGTGTCGAATTAATGGCCATCCAATTCCAAAACTTTTATTCTTTGACTAGAATATGTTATACTATTCTGTACACTGTATGTGAGAAGAACGTTCTGAAGAAAAGAGTAGCGTTGAATGTTTTAATCAATTATTAATTAATAATGATAATATAGACCGCCAATATCCTCAATGGCGCACCTAGTTAAGGGGTTGGGCAATCTATTAGTTAAGAAACATGGGATTAGAAAGTATAAAAAAGAGGTATCTGGTGGTGATTGAATGATAGTTTAACCCTGGCAACAGAAGAGAAGTAAAAACCAGATGAACGGAGCACACTGGGCTTGGCAGCTAGTGAAAGCATGGAAAGTGGATACGAAAATACCCAGGAAGAAAGTGTTTAATAGGCAATTGTACAGAGGTTGAAAATTATACGAAATTGAGCAGCACCGACATGTCAGAGAAAAATGTTTTATCAAATTAAATTCACTATCAAATGTAACACCAAGATTACATTTAGTATGTGCCGGTGTGATTTTATGAATAAGAATGGGCGTAGGGAAGTAAGTTTGCAGCATTGCCTGGATTTACCTATGATAATAAATCTGTTTAACCTGCATTGAAGCAAAGTCTAGTGTTTGTCATCCAACTATATATGTCAATGAGATAGTCACCCAGCTGAGAAAGATCTGTATCTGTTGTTTATAAAAATATGTATACTTGGATATGATCTTTTGTTATAAAAGAGCTTGTAAAACCTTGATCAAGCTATGTGTGAAGGGTGTTTCATCCCTCACTTCACCTCATTAGATATGGATGAACCCTTTATCCATTATATGCAGAAAATGGCTGTAAAATTGTGACATTATGCAAACCATCCTTGTTGGCATCATATTGGTTTACTGCACAGCTATTGACTAAATATTCCATTTCAATATTCTTATTTTTATTGCATTGAAGCATGCTAGGAATGAGAACCTGTCTTTCTGGATATACATTCCAGTCACAACTCTTGTAGTTTGTAAGGGTAAAGAGCTCATATTAATTTAGTTTTTGTGTGCATGATTTGAAGATTAAACTGATGTAGACTTTTAAATAAAATATTATTTGATTGCGGATTACGTGATATTTAACGATTTAGTTTAATTCAGGATTGTCTTGGTCACATAGTTACACAAGCATCATAAACTATATCAGCTAAATGAGACTAATTATTAATTTCAGGACCCCATTTTCAAATAATCTTAACGTCTGTAATCTTTTCTTAAGAAACACTAATTGTTCAAGGCGGCATGTAGAAAAAAAATGCTCTTCCATCTATATTTCTGATTATTTTTTATGGTTCTTTATTGCAATTGTTATTCAATTTTAAATTTTCTTGTGTTAAACTAGATCATTTGTTTCCACACAACACTTTATATTTATATATTTGCATTATGGAGTTCTTGTATTTGTATCTTGTGATAATATTAAAATAAATGATCTGAAAAGAGTAGGAGCTGGTAATATTTTGTTTTGATATTATGATCCTTTGAAACCTTTTTGAGCTAAAGTGACTATGACGAATCTCTGCATTTAGGGGATTATTGAGTTAATGTAAGGCACTTGTTGGTTAGCCAGGATGGGTATATGAGGTGAGCATTCACAAGTTCACTATCGATAGTTATCTCATGCTGAATGCAATACCTTTCTTGATGCTGTAAACTGTGTGACAATTTTGTGAAAAATTCAGACTACTTTGTTTTGTAATTTATAGCTGGTATTTTATCAGTATATATTCATACTTGCCAACTTCACAATGTCTCGTAGAAAAGAGGATTGTGTGTGGTTATACTTTGATCAAATTAAAGTTGTGGGGAAAGCAGGGTGTCGGACTACGTGCAAGAAATGTGGCAAAGAAATGCAGGGACTTGTCGCCAGAATGAAGCAGCATTATGATTCTTGCACAGATGCACACACTGTTGATACCAGTACCACTCATACAGAGTTAATTCATTCCGTATCACCCCTCACTTGGTGGGAATCACAGAAAGGCCGTTTTGATAATTCCATGTTAACATTTTGTCGCTAGTACATTCCAAGCTGAGGAACAGACTGGGAGCTGACAAGGCAGGAAAACTTGGGTTCATATACAAACTGTTATACCAACGCTGTTGAACCGATTATCTATATTTCTGGACTATAAATAGATCCATAATATATATGTGAACATGTGAACATAATAATGATTTTCGTTTTAAAAGATCAAAAAAGTTATAAAAAGGTTTTCATTGGTTTTGTGTGTTAGGAAACGTTTGAATGTTTTGTTAAAATAAAAAAAATCGATATAAATCATCAAAATATTTGTTTGAAATCCGATTTTTTCCTACCCTGATCTCAAATTCAACATTCCCGTCCACAAACACAAAAGCTCCTTGTCAAAGTCTTCCTGTTACCACCAGTGAAAATACTCCATAGTGTCAGGAAACTCCAGATTTAACCAGGTTTTAATAAAGCCTTGTCGGACACTTTCAAATTTAAAGTTAATGTAATGGCAGACCGGTTGCAATTATGCTGTATTTTTCTTCGGCAATAAAAGAAAATGTGCCATATAACCCTGAGTATGATGAGGTATTTTGCCAGTGGTTGTGTTTATGTTGAAAGGCTTAGCATGTAAGTGGAAGCAACCAATTGACTATTTTGTAACCAGCAGTACTCCAAGTGGCGATTTGCTGAAAGGTCTTCTTTTGAAGTGTATTAAAATTGTAAGTAAACATGCTGTCAAAGCTATAATATGTGATCAGGGTCAAATAATCAGTCAAAACTAGGAGCATCTGCCACATTTTATGCACAACAATAATCATGTCATTGTCTTCTATGATCCACCACATTTATTTGAAGAATATACACAACAATCTTAAAAGGTAGGTTTCAACGTTGGAGAGAACAATGTTGTTTCATTTTACTGTAGCGATTCAGCGTTACCTATTAGAATGACTCCCAAATTAACACAAAAACATTTGGATTTGCCAGAGTTTTCAGGGAGGGTGAAACGGTGGACACAGCGAATACCCTGGTGCCACACAATTCCATATTGCCTTCTGACAGATTATGGTCATATGTTTACACAAATGATTTGTCTAACTGTCAGCAGGATGTTGATACATTTCTGTTTAATTTAAAATGTATTACTTCAGTCCAACACAATGAGCCTCTACACCCACCAATTCTTCTTCCAAGATACCCGATGCCATCAGATATCTCATAGTTATCTTTAGCCCTCAAACTCTGCTTACAGAAGAGGTAGACAATAGCACCATTTATATAGCAGGATACATTTATCACAAAATTACAGAAATGTGCAACGGGTTTAGTTGGTCTTTTAAATAAAGTAAATTCTAAGCAGTATCAAGATCTTCCCACTGGTGGTCTTGTTGTATCCAGTTCATATTTAATGGAAGTGTGTATTTTGATAGAAGCAGAAATCTGTAATAATATTGAAAAATCCTCCACATGAATAAAGTTAGTTCTATACCAGTAACACTTATGCTGTCAAAGATACAAGGAAAGTTAGAATGTTATTCTTGCAAAACATTACAGTTGATTGTACACTTAATATCCGTCAGCACCATGTTTTACGTGTGCATATTAGAGAATTCAATAGTTGCAAGGGTAAAAAGAACAGTGATTTGTTTTAATTAAGGCATTGTTGATTGATCAGTCTCATTAATTATTAGTTCTTGTCTTTATGTACATTATTACTTTTAAATTCAAAATACATATTCTGGAATTATATAATATCAGTAAATAATATAAAGCAGAATATATCATTTATTAAATATTTAAGGATTACATTAAGAGCATTCTAGTTGTGGATCTTGCATATGATGTGTTATTTTCATTTCATATTACATTCGCGTCATGTGATAACATTTACATATAACAAAGTTCACTGATATAATTCGCTGCCTTGTTTTATTTCCAGAATATATTTTCTCGTTGGCCAATATATTTTTAGCATGGTGATTATGTGAAAGAAACATAACATGGTGTTTGAAACACGTGATCAGTAACAAAAGTGGTCATGTAGACACATATCTATCATACCGCACCTTGCATCGTAAAATAAATCATGCAAAAACTACTTCTACACTAGCGACTAGGTCTACTTATTACACTTTTCAACTGCATCAAATAATTGGCAAATCCAACTTTCTAAATCATTTCATAGTCCCAGTCCACTCATTCTCTATACTATAGATGCCACTATTACTCCTGTCCCCATTTATTTAACTTTTATCGTTGAATATTTCCAGTTAGATTATATATATACATACATACATATAATGAACGTTTAGAACCATGATAATATTGTGAAAAGCTCGGCCAAGTGAGCACATTGTCAGAGTATTAATAGGACCATAATTAGGATAAACATAAACGTGATAACCAGTTATTCAACTGGCAACGAGTATCAGTAATACTGTCATGTTACCGCTGATGGTTATTCTAGTTTCTGGGTTTCTTCGCGAAGTAGATTCCTCACATCCACCAAGATTGTTCCCATTGTGTTATTACCTGGCCAGCGACTGTTCCTAGAGATAGCCGTTTCCGCAGATGAACCAATGCCCCAATATCAATCATAGGGGTTTGCTTCTGCCAACTCTCGAGATGCCGTGGATAGTAAAACAGATTTTAGGAAGGGATTTTGTCGAAATGTTTCCACAATCATGTCTGTTTTCAAACTAATTGCCTTTCCTGGATCACCACAGTCCCTTTTCTCAAAGGATTCTCCAAGTTTCTTATGGATATGTGGGCAGGACTTGGCCAGTATTTGGGCCGACTTGGATTTGTCGCAGTAGTGAACCGCTTTATGGTAGAAATAGGCTTGTTCCACGCAGCTAAACACAATTCCGCCGGAAGTGAATTTCGCCTGGTAAAAATTAGACTGCGGACATTTGAACCATAGAATATACAATATTGGCAGTTTCGTCACAACCCACAACAGCCTTGAGATCATTGGGTAACTCAGCTAAATCTTCTGCAGTGTATGACCTGTCACTGATGACAATACGATTGTGTCACAGATAAGACCTGCCCTTATTGACGATTTGCTGGAGAATTCGTCTTTAAATGGCATTTTTTTCAGGGTAAGCCTACTTTAGGTACATTGGGCCCGGTATGAGAGTATGCTTGTCCCAAACTAGTTGCCTGGCATAGTAAGTGGATCATTTTATCGGAATTGATCTGCGCTTACCCTTATTGTACTTACCAATTCGGTATGCATGTGCTACGTCACAGGGTTCGAGGTCAATTTCAAGAAGAGAAAAAATGTCAACAGCAGCTGAGTTTTGCATTCTTGTGATTCCAGATCAGATATACGCGAAGACAGCGAGTCCTGTTGGATAGTAAAATGTCCAATTTCGAGTCAATAGTGGTCGGCTCAGGGACCTGCGTCGGTGTGTGTGTCTAAGCAGTAGAGCCAAC
Source organism: Paralvinella palmiformis (assembly GCA_025642065.1). Lineage (NCBI taxonomy): Eukaryota > Metazoa > Annelida > Polychaeta > Terebellida > Alvinellidae > Paralvinella > Paralvinella palmiformis. The sequence continues at coordinate 216,341 of JAODUP010000536.1, read as the reverse complement.
CTCCATACTACAAACTGTCGATGATCCGCTTAATAAAAAAGACAAGATCTCAATATCGTTGTCATCGGACATTTGATTTGTGTGTTGATTCACCTTTGAAGACGTCGGAATAGACGAATGTTAGCTGTTGTTTGTTTTGTTGTTCGGGGAGAATCCCCAGGTTGTCGCTTATTCGACACAGCCTCTATCTTTGAGTGGCTGCGAAATCTCCTCCCCCACCACTCACAGGGGAGCAGTACGGAAAGATGGAGTCGAAATACCCTTCTAACGTCCCCCTTTATTTTAAATAATTCAGTGGAGATGGCAGCGCCATTTAACGTGGTCATCCACCACGATGTTGTGAGCCAAGAAATTAATCTCTGGAAGAATTTCGACCTATTGCGGGGTTCGAACCTGTGACCGTTTGCACCAAATGACCGGTGCTTTACCGCTAGGCCACCGGAGCTCACACTAATATTAGCGGCCCAATACTGGTTATATATAACAGCAGTTTGTGTACAATGCTGTTGCAAACGCATTCAGAGCTGGCCAGTGGCGCGGTTTTCTCTGTTGCATAAAGTGGACGAAAACATGTAAAGTTACTCAAGCATGAATAACATGTTCTGAAACATTGACCAGTATACAATACTTATAATCCATTTATTCTGCATTATTACTATTCCAATTCACCACCACATTAAACTCCATCTTCTCATCAATATTAATTTCATAGATACTGTCCATTGGTATTTATAAACTCGTTATGATTGTAACAATTTCATTCCCATATTCCAACCTGATTGTCAACCCACCATCGCTAGTTATAATCTGCCCCATCTAATTCACGCGAATAACTAGTCAGGTGGTATTTCAGATCAAAGTTATGTTGATCAATAATATCTCGAGTTGTATTAGCTTCTGCCATGGTAAAATAAAGATATCTCTGCTGGATCCAATCCCGATCCACCAACCCGCAGGGAGAGCAACGATGACTAGAGACAAGTCATAATGGTCAATTGAAAATGAAACATCAGATCGAGGCAGGTAAACACCGAGCAACACCAGCAGAAAAACAGGATAAAATGAGAGAAATATGACAATTACGTGAATAATACAACAAGGATATAAATAATGATATATGTAAATGTCTGAGACCAAGGTAGAAAGCATATTTGCTACTGAATGAATTCAAATATATTTACAAGTATAGTATTATCCAACGAGCCATGCTATATTTATAGTGAATCATATACCATGAATACAACTCATTGGTTGGACCTGTATCCAATACATAATAAATATGTAATGCTGGTACTACTGGAAACTATGTGCTAGATTGTGGACTAACGTAGATCTACAGTAAGGTTACACAATTAGGATTGCAAATAAACTAACAGTATTATTGTTTATGACGTTTCATTCTGCTTCTCATAATGAGTGATAATAATACAACTACATAAATGTATTAGTAGCCTTATACTTCCCTGTTCCATCCCCTACCCCCACCCCTATTTATCAATACCAACTTCCAAGTTTAACTATTTCATATACGATATCATCTCAAATATAGTTACCGGTATATATACAGCCAAGCGGATCAACAAAATACGCACATCTCATTTCCAGATAATTTCTTTTTCGATATAGGTCTGCCCATAAACAGAAGAAAGTGGTATACACGTTTATCTTCAAATATAATGCAAGTGTAAACTAAACAGAACAATATGCACTTGATTTAATTTTCATAATTGGGTAACATGTGCCAATAGTTTTTATTTTAGCAGTTCACGAACTTCCATCAGAGTGAAGCCTTGAATGTTTTCACTAGGCCATCGAGTTTTTAACACGGCGGCGGGATTGCTAAGTGACAGTCTAAAGCAGAATAGAGGGCCTGATGGACTTGCTTCTCCGATCAGCCTGTTGCAAGTTGCGAGAAGTTAGGCTTTTAGATGTTCATTTTGTTCAAATTTAGCTTTAAGTGCTGGTTTTCAATTATATGCTGTTTCCACTTTCCAGGATTATAATGTGGTAGGCTGCGCATCATTCGTTTCTAATCTCTTAGTTCACTTGTGTTGAGGATTTCCTCAGCTAATTCTAGCTCAGAGAATAGGATAGCCTTTTGTATGCTCGACACAATTATATTCGTGATCATCCACATCGAATAAAGAAGGGTAAAAGTTAGAAAGTGGTATTTCTTTGGTTAAGATAATTGTGAGCTGATCAGTTTGTATCTAGGACGTTGTTTTTCGCTTTGGTTCGCATCTACTGCAGATCCAACAAAATCAGGAGATTCATCAATGGAGATTTGAAGGTATTTAAATAGAACAATCAATGCAACAATACTCTTGTTAATGTGATTCGGTTCCTCATGTAATAGGTCATTCACCGTAGCGTTTAAATCCCTCATATCAGTGATTTTTATCACGACTGAAACAGTAGAGTTACTGGTCAAAAATACTAGCCCGACCAGCAATATTGTGCTCGTCACAGTAGAATAAAAAAGAAAGAGAATTGTATTTGCTGGTTTGTGATTTGAGCTTTACCATGGCTGCCATGGGTACATGCTTGCGATGGCAAATCTGGAGTGGAAGAATTCGTTTGTAGCCGGCACATCATACAATGTCATGTCCTCCTGGCAGATTCCCCACTTCTGCTGATTTAACTTTCCGAGAATTATATGTATATATGAATGCAAACTAAAGTATATTAACATTATTCAAATAAGCCATTATGATGATGAAATATCAAACGAGTATTGCGCTACTCTAGCTCTCTTACCATAATAAAAAAGTGCAAAGCACTCTGGGATCAATACAACCCTTTCTGGCCTAAGGTCAGCCGCTAGTGAGACGATAGAAACTATTAGCTTCCACTTGCATTAATTCACAAATAAAGAGAAGAAACATGAAAGAGCAAGAAATATATATGGCTTAATCAATTTAGTTACACATAGAACTTCATGAAATAGGGTTAAACATGACGTAAAATAAGCTCACTAGAAGAGTTTTCACATGGAACTCCCAAAGTATAACACAATATTGTAGACTAATGTTGACCATGTCTTTTGGGTAATATTAACAGTATGTGGTGACTCAGTGTCTAGCATACTTTTGTTTGCACTCACAAACGTCCTCTTTCGGCTGGTAAAAATAATGTGTTGGAATAGTAACAAGTTTGCTGAGCTAGTAGATCCCAAAGGAAATGTTCACTCTCAGATAGTATCTCTTAAATGGATAACACTTCTAAAATAATCCAAAATCATACAATAATACTTACGAATTGGTTGGCCTGTGGCTAGATCCAGATGTCGTGCACTTTGATCAAATTATGCCTTGATATTTATGGTGTGTACTTATTATAAATTATGCATTGATCATGGCCATAGCTTAACTGTGATGTAATTTGACATTATGGTACAGATGTTGTTATGTTAAGGCCATCTTCGTTCACATGGTATAACAAATGGGCAAATACATGTATAACTTAGATGCATCTCTTTGGAATAATAGCTAACTTGGTTAGTTATTTATCTCTAGCACCTTGTTTGACTGAAACATGCTTCACTCTTCACTTCCACTCATTTTGTTTTGTGAAATCGCACGATCTATTTAGCATATCATGTGCACAAACCTCGCGTGTATAGAGCTGAGATTCACAGCTAGAACAAAATGATTGTATTTCTATAAATACAATAATATTCTTGTTAGCCACAACTCACATAAAGAACTTGTATTCTTTAGTGTTTTAATCGAATATGTTCACAGTAATTTTACCAATATGACCTCCCCCATCTTTCTTTCTGCCATAATCTTCTGATGGTCCCATGACACTACTAACACAGGGCACTGTACTACAAACCTCCAGGTTATTTTGTTCAAATCCGCCTCGTGCCTATGTTTGTGGGATTTGCTTCCCTTGGCTGACTTTCCTCTCGGGTGTGACCAGCACCGATACAAAACAACTCAAATCTAATCTTTTTTTATACTGAAAGCCAGTTGAACTGCATTTCAGGTTTAATTTAGGGCTAACTGTGAGTACCTTCTCAACATCAGACACCGTTACTGACGCAAGACATACTCCTATCCAACATGGTATTGTGGATGAAGAATGGATGAATGTTGTTTAACGACACATCGGCACAATTTAGGCTATTCAGTTTCCTGATGGTGCTGTGGAGCCATAACTGGAGTGTTCGATATAGAAATGTGAGTTTAATGTTATAGAAACACTATTCTGAACACTGGCATGTAGAAACGATATAATATAATAAACTGTTGGTTTGTAATGTCCCTTATTTTGGTTTATTTGGATATTAATGTTCAGCTTAGAACTGTTTGTGGCAAAAGAACGATAACATTTATTTTAACTTCGGCTCAAAAGTAACCAGCAGAAACTTCGAACTTATGTCAAGTATACTGGTTCAGCTCAAACAATGAAAATAGCTTTCTGCACTTGTTCGTGGCCATGACCTTCCCCGAGAGGCTGACCGACGTGGCAGCCATCGCCGTCGAACGGCTACACATCATGCCAAAGAACCGAAAAACGGTGTTCGCGACCGCACGATGTGGAACTATATGTTGGTCGCCAACCTGTCCTGATCGTGATGGCCATCGGCACTGGTGACGGCGTTCCCAAGGGCTATCTATATCCATTGAGTTTATCTCTTTCCGTCGATGGGTGTCCCTGTTTCTCCTGAAGACGCTAGTTTACGTCATAATCGTTTGGGCCGTGTTCTATCAGAGGAGTTTATTGCGGCCGGTTTGGCCGCTGGAACAGCTGCAGAAGAACGACAACTATGCGACACTTCGGCGTGGATTATGAACAAACGCCACATAGCGAGTCGACGTATGCCACCTGTTTCCGGTGATGGGGAGCTCAATGGAACATCATTACTATCAGTAATAAATAAATGGGTCATTCCAGGTGTTAGCGCATGCCGATACAGAGACCGACGCGATCCCGTCGCATCCCGATTACATGTTGAAACATGGCCTGAAATGAGAGGTCGCTTAATACGTCATCCAGAGGAACTGTCACAGAAAGAGATCAACACGATTGCAGCCAAATGCCAGGAGCATAAGTCGGTGTTGTTAGAACTGAAAGTGTAGCTCTGCGCCAAATTTGTCAACAGCATCAATCTAGAGGCTGAAATGACTAGATGATGAACTCCCAGGATGGTTGACTGGGTATCGAGTCAACTCGGCCCATATCAAGTTCGGCCCAAGCCAACTCTACCCTGCGCTAACTCGACCCATGTCAACTCTGCCAATAATTTAACCAACTCCGCCCATAACATAACCAACTCGGCCCATCACTTATCCAACTCGGCCCGTATTAATATGTCAGATGCACTGTATGATGGAGAATAGTAACATTCAAGCAACTTTACATTATAAATCATTGTGAGAGATTAGCTTTTAAAGGAACTAGTTGGAGGATTGATCAACAATTCATTAAAAACAACGAGTTTAATATCATATAGAAAAAAATCAACTCAAGTCACATATTATTTAATATGATTATGACATACATTGGGTTCACTCCCCAACACCAAGTCGAATTTAGTATATAAATTTCTTATTCGTCGGCTCCAGGTACATCGATCACTGGAGCATCAACGTGTACAAAAATATGAGGATATTTTGTTGGTGAGGATCACAGACAATATACTAAATGATATTAATTGATTAGGCTACCCCCGCTCAACCCATTTGGAGCATACAAATCGTAAGTCATACATTTGGTATTTTGTTCTCCCAGGGAAACAATTTAGCTTCTTCCGGATATTGATACACCAGTATAAAAATTGAATTTGTTATTACCATGATCATATTTATTTAATGCTGCATGAATATATGCAAACTTACGAGCATCCAGTTGTGTGCATCATTACAACATCCCAGCTAACACGAGGACTTTTTAATAACGTTATTATAAAGTTACGGTTTTATTCAGAAACCTTTAATAAAACGTTTTAATAACCTTTTCTGGTCCAGTTTTATACCGTTTAAAAATTTATTTCAATAGGTTATAACATTATAATAACAGTATCAAAACGTTATTATATCAGCATAGCCATGCTAACTCCATACGATTATTATTTTTAAAATAAAAACTAAATTTATTTGATTTATTTGCAAAATAGTATATTATAACATATTAAGCATTGTAGTGATTTTTGAAGAAAGGACTCAATAACGAATTTTATTTCTTCCGATATTATATATATATATATATATATATATATATATATATATATATATTATTCACGCATACACCATAAATATTTTACATGCGAAAAATATTATTTTTGTTTAATATAATTTTCGTTAAGATTTTCAGAAAAGTATTCAATCCTATGGACAATTAGCTTCTGTTGGAGACGGGACCACAATTATAGTATGATTTCGATATGCCACGGTTAAAACAGGTATCAAATCAATATGCCTTATTGATATACTTTCATTTATCTGTGGTATGGAATAATTCCACACTGTGACACAACATACGGCTTACACAAGAGGTGTATCTTGTACACAGAGCGTTCTTCTTTGTTTCATACATTCCTTCACAATAGACCTTGCCAATTAAGCTAGTGACATCTGTCGGCAGGATTTAGAAGTACTACAATCGGGTCGTAAACACAGAATCTAGATCACCCTTCCTTTTCGGTGTGTACGCGATATTTGTTGTACAGGTATTTAGTATATTGCTATTCAAAGAAGACTGATTTAGTAGACAACATAGATTAAATTGGAAGTTCTATGTGGTAGTTCGCAGAACACATTTCCCGTGTACAGGCGGATTGCCGTATTTGTAGCGAACGTTTACGTATAGGCAGTGGCTTTCCCATAGTGTTTCTTCAATACACATCTTTGGCCATTTATAATAATATCGATAATGAACATGGAAGTTCAAATATTATCATTTTACCAGGACAATTCAGAGATATCTTCAACGATCTGTTTTATTTGTGGTCATTTTCCGTGTAGAATATTCCCCATCGTCAAGCAGCAGACTCATGGCGCATGCGCACGTCAGTGATAATGCGCCGGCATAGATTGCATAATTCTAATAAACAAACGGGTGTGCTATTTGGATAGAAAACACTCATCAAATCGGAGACATATAGTCTTACACAAAAATATATTGCATTTGTGTATTATTTCTCGTGAATTAACGCGAAGCATGAGTTGATTTTTACAATGTAAATAAACCCCGTCTGTCACTATTTAAATTTTTAGGCGATAACCGATACTAGCGGACTTCGCTAAAGAAATAATTTACTCGCATATTTTCACCTTGTTGGCAATAACAACATTTAATGATGATATGTGCTGAACAACAAGAAACTAATCTATCACTAGAAGTATTTTCCTATCTGAATTCCAATTGTATTACGCAGTAGATCGTTGTTCAAAACGAGATGTTCAGAACAAGAATCCAGCCCACATTGAAAACCATGAAACTCCGACTCCTCTGCTCTGGGCTATACCAGGCGGTGACACGAAGTATAAAAGCCCGCGAAAATTAGTTGGCAATGTCTATTGGGCGAAGAAATGTCACGAGATTCTCGTCAAGCACCCAGGGGTCATTACCGTGTATTTTTCCGGAAGAGAAGCACCTTTTGGGCGTCTTCAGCGGGTTTATTATTGTTGTATTTGCAAATTACAATGAGGAATAAAACGCAGATGCCATGAAACTAAGTGTCCGGATATTTCTGTTTTTATATGATTTGTTATTATAAGGTGGAAAATGTTCTTTTCTTGCAGGCAGTTATAACTTTTTAATAACTTTATTATATCCATACCCAAAATATAACTGAATCAAAATGTGATCAAATGTTTTTTAATAGTATTTGTATAACGTTTCGAAATAACCAGATGCATTTGAACAATACAATAAAGAATAACTGTCATGAAAATAAGTATCAGAATACTTCTGTTCTGCATGATTTATTATTACAAGGCGGTAAATGTTCTTTTGCAGTCAGTACAAACGTTTTAATAACGTTAATATAACGTTTCAATCTCCATGCGCAATAAATAACTACTTTAAAAAATATGTTGATAACATTTAAAGTTTCAAAGTTAGCGAATAAGCAGACAAGTATAACGTTTAATAACGTTGTTATAACGTTATAATAGCCAAACCCAGAATAGAACGTTATGAAAACGTCATGTCTTTTCTGGGATTATATGATTATATGACTCGGCGTTGGGCCTAGTTGGTTAACTACTGGGCTGAGGTGGTTAGGCACTGGACCGTGTTGGTTAGGTAAATGCCGAGTTAGAATGGGCCGAGTTTGTTTTTGGCCGAGTTGGTAAGGGCCGAGCGTGATATGGTCCGAATTGACTCGAAACCATTGAGCGTTGACTGGGGGTGAATACGTTATGATGCTGATATATGTTGTTCGAATATAGAGATATATCAGACATAATATGGATAAATCGAGGGACTAGAAGTGATGCATTACCGTTGGTCCAAGTTATATATATATATATATATATATATATATATATATATATATATATATATATATATATATATATATATATATATAGTAAAAGTTTGTTATATGGAAATTCACATGGACTGGGAATTAGTTTCGTTTTAATGATACTTCATTTTATCCTAGTTTTCAAATTAGTTATAGAGCGATAATTGGTTAAAATAACCCTGTTTTATTAAGACACTGAGTGAAAGATGAATGATGAAAGCTAACAATTAATTTCATCTTTTATTTGCACATTCTCCTTCATGATTTTACATGAAAAACATCTGTTGCGTGTCAGGCAATGACTGAAGATAGATACTCAGTTTTGACACATTTCCCTGAGCTTTTCTCAGGGCATCCTTGTTCTTCAACCACGTTGACAGTGTGCTACACGGAACACCATACTCTTTAGCAAGTTGAGTCTTAGCTTTCACGTTTTTGTCAACTTCGTCAAAAACTTGCAAGTTTCTGTCAAGAGATATTGGTTTACGCTGGCTAGCGTTTGCGATATTGGATTACTGATCTTGTCTTGTTGAAGTTTGGGGTTGAGACATCTGGATGTCGCCTATTGGGCACAGCCAATTGAATACAGATGATCCCTAAAAGTATTATCTCAGTTGATTACTGGTCTTATCTTGTCTTGTTGAGGTTTGGTATAGAGACCCCTGGCAGTTATTTTGATGATGACAGTTGTTTTAAAATGGTGGCACCTCAGTTTACTATAAGTGTCATTTTCGGGGGAGAAAAACCTTACCAGCTGCCTGGTAGGAATTGATTACTGATATAAAATTGTCTTTATTTAAACATCCAAAATTAGCAGTTTATAATACACCACAATTCCCTTAGAAGAAACATGCGTAATATTCGTTGTTGCATTTCCGATTGCTATGATCACAACGGTCGTTGGGCTGACTGACAATTGAAATTTCAAACATCGTATTCCATTATGACCAGCTCGATTTATATTTATTTAATGCTGCTCGGACCGAAAAATCACTTTGCTGTAATGTTTATGTGTATCACACGGTCTCTTAAGAAAAGGTCCGGCCCGTTCGAGAAGTACTGAAAGTTAATCACAACAGGACGCTGGAAGCCACCTTTGGCCAAACTCCTAACGCGTTTCTTCGATTCATATCTTTGTTTTAATTAAGCCTGCCTATTTCCTGTGATGTCGCCAGTTAAATGGTAATCGGTGAAAACCCCTACAGTCAAAACCCTCTCAGTCAACCCCCCCTCCCCCATCCGTCAGAAATCCTCTCAGTCTAAACTGGATTGGCTCTTGTTGGATAACAATGCCTACACAGAGCTGATCGACGAATCTCCGAGCCGCCAACGAATTACACACAGCTGATGGAACAGGAGCGGAGCGGAGTTAGATGTTTCATCCATGTGCCAGACTTCCGAACGAGCCAGATATGTTAGTCCCTCATCAGTCGCAAACACAATTATACTGCTTAGCGAGACCACGCCATTGTCGTAGATCAAAACATTATGTGGTTCATCACCTCCAGTCGTAATCCATTGATCCTCAATGACCAAGTCTAGAAGTGTTTGTGGGAAGTGATCGGCGCGCTCCCGACGTAGGGTACGTTAGACAACTCCATGGTTGCCTAGAACAGCACGCATCTCAGTTGTGGCAGTTGCCGTAGTTTCCACGAGTATCTGGGTTGGCGTATCTCGTGATGTACCGCTTGTGTTCTTCATTGTGGTTTTGAGCCTGCTAACAGCGATAGAGTCGGTATTTGGATCATGAGTGTGCGGGACAATGCGTATCACTGTCCGATCTCAATATCCACGGTCACTGCGCTTTTGCAGGAGAAGTAAGCCTTGTTCGGAGCATTCCCATCGCATTGTGGACTTAGAGGTCTTCTTTTTCGTATACATGTGTCCTTCGTGCAGACGCTTTTGACCGCTTTTGTGATGTTTTGTAACATCCACGGTTGTCATAAGAATGAATGATTAATAGATCAGAGCCTAGCCATATTCATAGCACTCGTTGGAGCACCTGCTGCATGCACTTTCTTTTGATGTTCACAATGAACTGCTGAATTATTGATCGTGGAATATGAGTAGCTACACTGGAAGGTTTTCGATTGGATTGATCAAATAAGTAGCTATGATCATACAATTTATCGATATTACTAATTACTATCAGGCTCTCCAATTATATTATTTCATGATTCACTGAAGGCTCCCCAATTGCAGTAATCCCTTCAGTAGCTGAGATCAAACAATTTAAACATATTGTTAATTACTATCAAGTTTTTTTTCTCTCCATTATATTGTTAATTACTATCACTTTCTTTCATTGTATTGGTCAAACCTTTCAGTAGATCATTTTAATTGATAATGCTAGTATATGTCTACTATTGTCGTATTGTATACGCTTTATGCGGTTTGTTTGTATATTATTCTATCAGTTAAGACTTCCCAATTACATTAATCTCTTCAGTGACCCTTAAGATTAAACATGAGAGTTTGTTTATGACCATTTGACTATATATCGCAGGGATTTGGACTGGACGGGGTTTTGACTAAGGGGGTTTTCATCTGGATTCCGGTTAAATAGCCAGATACGTTCAATGAAGGTAACATTGAGGACGCCCAGCGCTATTTATGTGCGAAAAAGAGGGGATGTTTCATAGTTCTCTGATTAACACAGTGATTCATTGGAGGCCGAACATGAAAATAAAACCCACCTGTCCGGTAAACTGGTAGATAAAGTCTTAGTTTTTTTTCCCGTTTTATTTCAAATACAAAACTAAAAACACACAATGTGCGAGGTTACTTGAAGGAAAAGCAGAACAATTTTATAATGGTTTATTAGTTACAGTTGTCCATCATCATCATCACAATCACCTTCATATATAGTGCAAACACACTCAACAAACATGTTATACTTCTGCGAGATATTATAACATTTCTCAGTTGCTATACAGACTAATTAGTTTGGAGAAACAAGTGAAATACATAACCAAATCTCCTTTTCACTGTCACCATGGGTTTGTTAGTTGGTTTGTTGGCTGGTTGGGTGGGTGGCTGTTTGTTGTTTGGCTGGTTGGGTGGGTGATTTGCCTGGTTAATGTAACTCAAACGTTGGTGTGGGTTGGATTCGAACACACAGTCTGCAGGTTTTGGGGCAAAATGAAATGACCATAGCGATATCGGAGCTCATTCCAATATATATATATATATATATATATATATATATATGAGTGTGTGTGTTTGCATACGCGTGCATGAGTGTGTGTGTGTGTGCATGCGCGTGCGTGTGTGTGTGCGTTAGTGAGTGAATGAGTTAGTGTGTGTGTTTGTGTGTGTGTGTGTGTGTGTGTATGTGTGTGTGTGTGTGTGTGTGCGTGCGTGCGCGCGTGTGCGTGAGGAATGAAACCACCACCTTACAACACAAAGCATCACATTTATGTAAAATTAATCTTATTTTTAAAACAATTAAAGATCCAACAGAATAGGTTTGTCGTCAATAAATATCTTGGTGCCATTTTCCGTGTTTCCATTTCAGCGTTTTGCTGGCTCCCCATACAAGTCGTCTTAATACGATTCCTAGGTACAAACACCAGCAGCGGCCGACGATGAATTTGGTTTACCACTCATTCTTCTGATAAGGAAAAGATTACACAATATAATAACCTATTTAGTCAATAGTGCTGTGAGGCTAGAAAGTCGGAATTTAAAAAAAATCTAAATATTGTGCTGCTTCATTAGAATCTATTCAATGTATTTAAGAAACTGGAGATCAGATGATGCGAACGTTTCTTTTCCAGAGGTAACTGAGGGCGGTAAGTTATAACCCGGGAAAAATTTGCAATGGTCTGAAATTCGAGAGGTCCAGGCAAATGTTGGAGTTACTATGATAATCTGTATTTACCGTCTGTAAAATCCATTTCTTCTACATGTTCAGCTATGCCGGCCTTTCCGATCTTTTTGAGTGATTCTGCAAACTAATAATTAAAATTCTTAAACATTTTGAAATCTTGACCCTTCTCTATATATCTGATTTTTTTCAACCTATCTATCTACTTATCTCTGTCCATCCTTCCTTCTTTCAATACCATGTTGAATTTACTCACGCGATACATTAGGCTCGATATTTAAACAAAAAATGCTTTATAGTCGAGTATTGCTTGAGCGAAAATGTGTTATTTTATGAGATATTTTCTCCTGGGACTAAGGCGTAACAAAGTTGGTGTTACTAACTGGTGATGCCTACAAACGGTTTTATATTCTGCCTCATCTTATTGAAAAGTATATCCTATAATCATTCTCATGATAATAGAAATATTATTATATAACGGCATTTAATCACAGCAATCTTGTAATGGCCTTTAATCCTAACATCCAAAGCTCGAACATCCACGTTCGCGTGCGTGTCCGAGAAATATCGTTTACAAAGGGAAACGTTTTATACCCCGCCCAGCTTGCATATCAAATGGTTTCATATTGAAATTAGGTCAAAATACGGTTACTACATCGTTTAACGTGATATCGACGCCTTTCCAAGTCGCATTCACTCTCCCATTAACCCCACGTGGAAACCACAAGGAACCCACGTCATGGTATTTAGTAAATAATAATCTTTTGAAATTGATACTGAACATCGTCAAGTTTGTCGATTGAAATTATTGCTCCCTTTATTTAAGATCATTGGCGGTGTCCTTGGTAAATAACTCTTTGGCAAGTTCGAGTCCCCATTGAAACTTCGAAATTTTAGCCTTATGACAGTTCTAATTTCGTTTTAAAGAAGGCTTCTAATATGCAAATTATTTACATGAGGCTTTGATCGTGGACTCTCTTGTTCGTAGGCCAATATTGTGATAGATAAATTTGATGCACCTTATATATATATATATATATATATATATATATATATATATATATATATGAGCGTGTTTGTGTGTGTGTATGTGTATGGTTTTGTTTGTGTTTGTGTTGTGTGTGTGTGTGTGTATATGTGTGTGTGTGTGTGTGTGTGTGTGTGTGTGTGTGTGTGTGTGTGTACAGATGTTTTCCAATGGACAAAATCATTTACGTCTTTGATCGATATTTGTATTGTCTGATACCAAACGTTCAGAAGGCTGATCAGGGAGAGAGATTCCGGATCCCGCATCAGTCTCTCTTTGGCTGTGGGGTGTAGGGGTATGACCTTCATCAGGTTGACCAGGTCGGCCTCCTGTAGGCTGTGCTTAATAGCACGGGCACATTGGTTTAAGCGATCTATAAAAATCAAGAAAAAACAAACTAGCAGTATACAAATACATCACATTAGTGCATGCGGATTTTCACATACCACAAAATAACGTTAGGCGTTTATAATCAGGTCAGTCAACATATCTAATGTAGGTTGATT
>JAODUP010000536.1:140000-197500 GCA_025642065.1 Paralvinella palmiformis | reverse complement strand
TTGTATTCTTGTAATGGTCGAGAATTATAATATTTATAAATTATAATATTTATGAAAAAATAACACTGAAAAACAAATATATACGTGGTGTGTGTGTGTGTTTATGTGTGTGTGCGTGTGTGTGTCTGCGTGTGTGTGACTGGTATGTGTGTGTGTGTGTGTGTGTGTGTGTGTGTGTGTGTGTGTGTGTGTGTGTGTGTGTGTGTGTGTGTGTGTGTGTGTGTGTGTGTGTTGTGATTGTGTGAGTAAATGCATTTGTGATTAAATAATAACATATACGTGTATTGTTATTGTAGAGGTTATTTAAGAGCTGGTCATATTGGGATATTTGGCGGAGGGGAGACTTCCCGAGAAATCAAATCCCTCAGGTACAGACATAAGCTTCATTTAAAAGTAAGTAAACATTCGAAGAACATTATTTTATTGTCCTTTTTGTTAGTATAGTTGATTCATTAAATGTATGTGAGCTATACTAAAGGAATTGAAAATAACGAACACAACACCTACACTTATTACAATATGAACTGTGGTTAATGAAAGGTATTAAGATAGCATCTCAACTATAATTGTTATCTAGAAACTGATTGCTACTGGCGACAAAAACACTCAGCCAGTGGAATTTACGCATGAACCTTTGAGTTTCTGATCGACTACTCTACCGACGTTACTACTATCACCAGCTACAGGCTATGCTGCTCATGTTCGTGCGTTCAATATTTTAACTCCAACGTGCATTATCTACAATCCATGTATTAACATTTACAAATATTATCATCTGCCTATCCAAATTAATGTTTGCCTATACCAGCACTTACCTGTGCATTATAGTTTGACCATTTAGCCAAAGCTGTTTTGCGCGACTTTCCTACATAGGAAAATAAACACGACTTTAGTAAAATGCTACCATCAGGAGCAGTAACAAAAATAAATAACAACAGCAACTGCGACACGAATAATGAGTTCAACAATTTGAACAGTATCACAAAATTGAAGTGAGGTAATCAAATCATTAATATAATAAAACCATCCTGGACTAAGATCTCTAAATATTCAGGTTACTGTCATTGTATAGCGTAAGTTTAGACTGCCGTGAGAGAGTTTCTACGGCATAAATGGGGGGGGGAGTCATCTTTCACTTCCCCTCATTACATTTGCAGATCACTCGGCGCATTTAGCCTACCGTGTGCACAAGAAGGGTGACAGTAAAATAGCAACACTAACCTTTTGGATCAGTTCCATTAGAAATCACTTACTCGGTAGCAATTAAATGTGGCAATAGAGTACACACCGAGTTAGCGACAGAATGTAGGTTGATCAGATTGTTGCTACTCGGTGTCCACTTTAGGGCACATTGTAGACCAAAACTGGAAACTGATACGCCCATCAGAAATAGCTAGAGGTTGAGGTAAAGAAATCGCGCTACTTCTGCCGTTGAAAACATTGAATAGGCTTGCGTCGAATGTCCCCACTAATTCGAACATTTGTTGCATAACCCCAACCACCAAAATTATTACCGTGTATATGAATTGGCGAGTTCGCTGAATTGGCATCCTCGTGTCTTTTTCCAACATCATATTTATTCGACAATTGCACAACTAAAGCACCTAATATATGACCACCTGGGTGCTGAAAAGGGGTACAGCGTAGGCTCATTTCTTAAGTGGAACAATTCGAATTGGCAGAATGACGTTCGGCTACAGTACATAATTTAAAAGTTTGTCTATTTCCTTTTCAAACTCCTGAACTCCGTCTATAAATCAACACCGATACACTTTTGCTCACCTTCTGCTTAAAACTGACCACCAAGACTTCAACAGTTGTCAGCAGCTTACATATACCATCAATTAAATAGTCCATCTCTTCTAACAAGGTAGTCAAGCCATTCTTCATCCCAGACAGTAACTCCGGGCCAGCAATGCGTCTGTCCTTTTCTGTGGAAAACCGATTTGTCATACGACTAGAATATAGTACACAATAATATGTTGATTAGTTCATGTGGTGGGCTTTATTGTATAAGGTACACTAGATTTCAACATACCTGGAGATCATATTTATAACATGGATATTTATGTTGATTATACACACATAAATATATGAATATATATATATCCTATTACTAATACTACTACTACAACAACAACAACTACTACTACTACTGCTACTGCTATTACTAACACTGCTACTACTACTGTAAACAACTATAACTACTAGCACTGCTATTCTTGCGGCGGCTTCTACCACTACTACTCCTAATACTACTACTACTACTACTACTACTACTACTACTAATAATACAAATACTACTACTACCTACTAATAATAATAATAATAATAATAATATTGTTGCTACTACTGCTACTACTACGACCACTACTACTACCCATACTACTATACTACTACAACTACTACTACTAGTAGTAGTAGTAGTAGTGCTGCTGCTACTACTACCTCTACTACAATCACTACTACTACAACCAATATTTCTAGTACTACAATATCAACAACAACAATAACAACAACAACTTCTGCTACAACTACTACTAGTAGTAGTACCATCACTTCTTCTACTACTATTATTATTACTTTTACAATACCAATAAAACAATAATAATAATAATAATAATAATAATAATAATAATAATAATAATAACAATAATACTACTAGTAATAATAATAATTTAAAAAAATATTATTAATATTAACAACGACGATGCAGAAAACCATATATATATTGAAATCTACAGATTTATTAATTGATCCAATATTAATATTACTAAGCTGATAAATATATTTATCAGGATATCTATGAGTGATTCACTCGGATTGTTACTTCCTCGTGTATTTTCTTAGAACTATAATAGTCCTGCTATTATCTGTATCAACATACCATCTAGTTTGCATACTTGGCCCGCTGTCAACAAACTGATTATCTTTGGCTATGTAACTGTGAAGTATATTTGACCGTTGATTCTTTTATTAAAAAAGTATTATGTTAAACATTAGGTGTTCAGATATTTATTCGGGAGTGATCGGATATTAACCAGATTATTTCTCTCACTGAGATTAGTCAGTAGGCATACCGAAGATCGATAGTCAGCCGAATAACAAACGGATAGTCCTTTGAAATTCTCTAGGGGGTACTTCATGACATAGCTTCTGGTGTACTGTACCTAACACGACCAGGCTTCGGTTTACGGGTCCTCAGTCTATGGCATTTCTTAGCCAATCCGATCTTATTTTCCAATTGAGTTATATGTCTCACGTGTAACAAATAGGTGAAACAAAATATTACTTTACCCGTTCATTAATTTACTACAATAAAAAACCCAGTCCAATTAATTGAGAATATAATTAAATAAATGAAGTGAGCAAAAATATTAATAATAAGGTTTATTTATTAAAGTACTCTAACTACTAAGAGTTATTTAAAGACGTTGTACAGTGATAGTTTTTGTGTAATATACAATATTTATACCAGTAAAAACAATTTTGAAGAGATGAACAGATTTGAACATTTGAACAAGCACCTCTAATCTCACTAAATATATTATTACCATATGACTCAAGCTAAGACACCTACACCTAGATTAATAGCTGCGTGAATAATGTCAGGTTTTAAAAACCTATGAAAAACCAATTTTCCTCATAACCAGTCACGTGACACCAATCTGAATTTGGCCAATTTTAATCTGTTGGATATCATTTTATGAAGTAGTTGTAGAAGTAGTGTATAGTAATAGTAATAACAACAAGAATAGCAACACTTGTATTTAGTCACACTAAGCAAAATACTAATATAAAGCATGTTGGACTAAGGCAGATATGTTAAATGTTCGATATTAGTTAACTGCAGAAACAAAATCTTTAAAAGATCAATCTTGATACTAAATACGAATTTATTAAGAAATGGTCAACTTCTAGCTGTTTATTACAACCTGTTACACCAAATACGGGGAACTTCATTAAATGGGCAATCACTCTATTGTATAAGAGCAATTATTCGCATTATCTCAGTTATTATTAGTACAGTGTATATTTTAAATATATTTATTTATTTGCTTAATACACAAAAAGCAAATATTAATAATAGCACTTTAACAAATAATTATCTCCTACTGGCTGTTACATCCATCAGTCCCAATTTTCGGAACGCCGAGTGCTCGCTACGACTTACTTTACCTAGAACACTCGATCTACTAGACATTTAACCCTAATGCAAACATGCGCGCCACTCATACAAATAGAACACCTCTCACGAAGTTGAAACTAGTGAGATACTTTGGCTTAGCAGTTAAGCACCCGGCACTTGGTATCATGGGTCATCGGTTCGATCCCAGAAAGAGGTCGAAACTTTTTCGGAGATTAATTTCTCGGCTCGTCACATCTTGGGTGGCTGACAACGTTAAAGGGCGCTGGCGTCTCCACTCAATTATTAAAAATAAATGGGGACATTAAAGACCCCCTGAGGACCTAAAACACTCTGCTAGTGACCACCCTTGAGGTATTTCGGCTCCATTTTTCCGTTCTGTTCCATTGTGAGTGGTGGGGAGGAGATTTCTCAACCACTCGAACATAGAGGCCATGCTGAATAAGCGACAGCTTGGGGATTCCCACGAAAAACAAAGCAAGCAACTTGAAACTGACATTCACTGGCTGAGCAAACAGTCTCAATTAGGGGAAGGAAGGAATCGATGTGCAACGTTAGATTTTAATATATCTTTGATATGTGTACTGGTGAGATTCCCATCCCAACTCCGCCAGCTACATACGTCATAGCCAATGTAATGGCCAACACAATGTGGGAAGGGAAGGGAATTCAACCTAATCGGGTACATTTACTTAATAACTTACCTGATAAACTGGATATGGCGTTCAGGTATATTTTTACATTTGCTGATAACTCATTTGTTCCGTCGACTATTTGTTGAAGAAGCTCCCGAAATTTGTTGACGTAGTTCATGCAGCATTCAAATGACGACTTGAAGCTCTTGTGATCCGAGGTCGACAGCGATGACAGCCCATGCATTCGATTGTCAAAGTCCCACAGTACGCGAATGACGTCAGTCATCTTTTTCAGCGATGGGCACGAGACGATAATGGCTTTGTTGGAGCTAGGTGGATCCACATTATGATCAGTATCGTCAATTTTCTCATCATCAACTTCTTTGTAATTATCGACTTCATCGTAGTCACTCACTTCCGGAACTTCGTCATTCAGATGCAGTTCGTATTTCCGAATGCTTTTGATGATTGAACCAAGGAGCCGTTGATGTTGTTTAATTACCCCACAATTTTGAATGTCGATCAGATTTTGGTGCAACAACGTAAAGCCGCAGGAAAGGCGCCCTCTTTGTTTGTAGAATGTTGAGCTGTAACATTGTAAATCTCTGATGACAGCATTGAGTTCAGACAATTCCCGGCTGTCAGGATCCATCGCCAGTCTTCCGATATTAATTTTCGCGTCAGTAAAAGCTGTTATTATGTGCTGATGGAAAGGGGATAGTTCGTTAAATAGGGAATACTTTTCGGGAGGGCCTCTGTCTCTCTCTCTCTCTCTCTCTCTCTCTCTCTCGGAATGAGTGATTTACTCAGATTGTTACTTCCTCTTGTATTTTCTTAGAACTATAATAGTCCTGCTATTATCTGTATCAACATCTCATCCAGGTTACGTTCTTGGCCCGCTTTCAACAAACTGTTTGTCGTTGGCTATACTCCCGTGAAGTGTATTTTGTTAAAGTGCTTTGTTCAATTTTACGTCTTCAGATATTTATTCGGGAGTGATCGGATTTTAACTAGATTATTTCTCACACTGAGATTAGTCAGTAGGCACACCGAAGATCGATAGTCAGCCTAACCACAAACAGATAGTGCTATGAAATTCTCTTCATGGCGTTCTGTACCTAACACGACCAGGCCTTAGTTTAATTATTATGGGTCCTCAGTCTATGGCATTTCTTAGCCAATCCGATCTTATTTTCCAATCGGATTATATGTCTTACGTGTAACAAATAGGTGAACCAAAATATTAATATATACGTTCAATAATTTACAGCAAACAAAAATAATAACAATAACAACAACAATAAAATACTTCAATGTGATTAATTGAGAATTTCTGTTAGTGATAAATAAAGCTTTCTCTGTTATCTACCAACTAATTTAGCTTCTTTGATGAAGTCACACTGATAGAAAACTACATAAGGCCGATAACGTAAAGGTATTATGGCCTCATGGTCATGTTGTACGGGAGTTGTGAGGTTCGAACCCCGGCTGTGGCATTATAGTAGCAGGAGATTTGCATCCAACAATGCAAAAGGTTTTCTCCACCAAATATCCCATATGTTGTAAATTCTAAATTTATTGAGTAATTAGTCTGCTGTGAAGTAGTTAATTGCAGAATATCAACTACTGTAATAATAACACACACACACACAGGCACACATACCATAACGGTCTGCTAAAGCGCCGATGTAAATTGTTATAATAGTGACGAGTAGGTCATAGTATTTATTAGATTAGTATGTTTATGAGATATTTGACCCTCCAGCAATTATCACAAAGCATATTATGCTGTGGTTGAGAAAGTTCCGTTTTCTACGCGTGGAGACCATATTTCCCGGTCCCCGCTTTCAAGAAAAGTTGATCTAGAGCTGTATATTCCATGTACTATTTGCGTCTTTGGAGGGACACCGTTTAGGTGTCTGGCCTGGTTATCCAGCATTTAAATGACTGTAGCAGACACAGTACGCTCTTAAAGCATGTACTCCTGACTCAGGAATAGAAACACTGCATCGCATCTCGAGTGGTGGCATTGGACACAGTTCGCACAGTTGGTGTGTTTTATATAACAAGTTTACTTGTATATATAATTCACCTTGGTTGTATGTGGGAATAGAAATATCTTTCCTGGGTCCAGTTATGTCCAGTTTGTACTATGGCATTCAAGATTAGTTCTAATCTGCTTGTCATAAATAACATTTAAGAACTACAATAGTTAGAATAGCAAAATTAGGTCAGGTTTGAAAATGATAACATAGTTCAAACAGTATCGAAGCTATGACGCGCTAATACGGTCTGCTTCAGCGCAGATGTCAGTCTTTTAATAGCAATTAAGCTAAACCGTTTTAATAGTAGTCGCTTCGTGACGCCTGCCCGTTGTAAAAAACTGATCTTTGATGACAGTGACAATTGGATTATGTAGTTATATATACGTAAAGGCTTGAAACGAAGCTTGTAGGATCGCCCTAATAATAAAGATACTAATAATACCGATGGGTATCTACCGAGGGCTATCTGTCGAGATGTATCTGTCGAGAGGTATCTGTCATGGGGTATCTGTCACGGGGTGTCTGTCGAGGTGTATCTGTCGAGGGAAACATATTCCATGAACATAAGGATGCGGCGGATTTAAATCCATAATCGGTGCATTGCTGTGCTCTTACCAATCCGCCATCGGATAATAATAGTAAAAGTAGTAGTAGTAGTAGTAGTATCAATAGTAGTAGTAATAGCAGTAGAAGTAGTAGTATTGTATATATTATTATAATTAAGTTATATTATTATGATTATTAATTTATTAAATGAATTATATATTTATACTACTTAGACAAATCTTGAAACGTATTAACGTAATTTTATCAAATCATGTATCATAATTACAAATGTTAGATATCAATCCTAATGAAGTTTTTGCTTAGTGGGGGGGGGTTCTTTGTGAACCGAATGATATATTCAGCATGACATGTAAACAGATTTCCATATACAAATATATTAATATACAAACCCTATTCACCATTTTGATCAATGTATTTATCAAACATATTTATCAACACATATGTGATAAAGGCTACAAGTCTGAATGAGTAAATTATTTGTTCGCTTAACCTCAAGGATTGTGTCTTCATCGATCGGTACAATCCAATACTGTTGACACACAAATATTCATATGGAATAGGGTGAATTTCCTACTTATGGATGAGTTAATTGCAATATAAACAATATCAACTCAAAGCGTCGATAATTTTGTTGTTGAACGGCATCAACGATTGGCAAAATGCCAGGCTGCAACGACCTTTCTCAAATTACAAATTTTGCCAATTTTACTTGTATTTGTGAGCTATTTGATATACCTAGCTCCTTACCATACGGAGTATACCTCGATGGTTATATATCCAATGTGTGGTGTTGTTCATGCATGACCCATTAAGGTTTCAAAGGTGAAATAATTAATGATCTGAAAGCCTGTGAGTACACAAGTTCGGAGCCTTCCAAAAAATATAAACAAGTACACGCTATAAAGTCCTAAATTAAGTTTAGAGGGGCACATTAATATCAAACTTACAAAGTTAAACAACAAAGAACTTACAAGCTTTGGTATCCCCCCTCCGGTGTTCCTTGTGCTTGATTCTTTACCTGTATTAAACACACATAGGTGTCTTGATAAATATTTAGCAGCAAATCCAGGAGTGTATTAGGAAGACGGTGAATAGAAATCGGTCTATGGCGGTAGCCGGAGTACCCCAGTCTATACAGACGCTGCGGTGATCATTATTATGGACTAGATCATCTGATGTACGCGGTTTTCTTGGTATCCGTCTTTTGCATATTTAGTATGGATGAACATTCCCAGCGTTTTGGGGGAATATATTAATTAGCGCCCTCTTTTCGATATGACAGTGTTAAATAGATGCCAGCAATATTGTGTTTGGAATACGTACGTGTAAACAAATGAGACAATTTGTTTGGGTTAGAATATTTTGGAAGTAACTGCTACATTCTGGTAATGATTTATCACTTTTAAAAAACCAACAAAAACTGACTGAGGCCCATAAAGTTATATTACCTTTAAAACAAATCTCGGCACTAATAACCTAATAACCTGATCTTGTCCTTGTTGAAGAATTTTAACTAGAGCCGAGAAGGCTGTTGACAGCGCAATTAATATCATGTTAATATAGTAATGGTTACACCCCGCCGCCCAGAAGTTGGAAGTATATACATTACCAGCTGCACCAAGGGAACGTCGATGAGCTAGATGGAATATTGTGGTTTATGCAAGTTTATGGTGTCTATAAGACACCATCCGATAAGACATAATATTTTGTAGATGGTCGACCGTATCCACTTTATTGCGTCATTGTTAAAGACAGCTACCAGCTCTTTGTGTATCTCCAGCTGTTTTGATTTGACTTTAGTAAACACAGCCAATATATAAAAGAAAATCCACCCTTTTTATGATCAAATTATAATTGGACAGGTGTCAAGCTAATAACTATTTGTTGTGCTTGGTGTGCTGTTGCTCTTATCATTGTTGCTCTACAAGAACGATTTTTATTACAAGTGATGGCAAGTGATTGAGTTATTGACCAATTATTTGAGTAAACTGTGAGTTGTTATGTTTCTTTAGCTTATCTGGTACCGGCATAATCCGGGAAATATACATGAGAAACTACTCTCTTTACAAATGGAATGGTTAACTGAATCTTTTTGTATTAATAATAATAATAATAATAATAATAATAATAATAATAATAATAATAATAATAATAATACGTTGTCTTGTTTCGTCTAAATCTAGAATTTACATCTATGTCTGTTTGTCCAACATAATGATTTGCTTAGTGAGGATATGCTGAATCGAAAGTAAAATGGTAAAAGTTCATAATTTGTTTCCCACTAATTATTATTCCTATTTCAGCCATTATTGACTGGTAAATTGATATTTGCTTACAAAGCTATTTCATATGTAAATTAATACTTTTAAATGGCTGCCAAATATGGTCAATCTCATACTCTACCTGATAGTTGCTCCACTACGAGGCCAACTTTCTGGATGTGCAAGCACAGTTGATTGCGGGTGCAACGCTTAAGATATAAAAATCAGCAAATAAAGATGTACGCGTTGTGGGAAGATAATGTTGCGTAACAATTGGATGCAAATAAATTATTCCGTGGGGTCAGCAAGATCTACACAAACCATGTACACGGACTTAAACTACTACACTATCCTATTATATATTTTGCTGCTCTAGTCAACCTAGGTTTTTTTATTTGGATACAAATTGCATTTTGACTATCTGGTAATACATTTTATTTGATCTATTTGGTAATAGCTTGTATTTTAACAGACTGAGGGACGATTAAAAACCAAGGCGATGGTTCCCGAAGGCGAATATAAAATGGGCGAAATTAACTGAAATGTGAATGAAATCGAGGGCAAATAGTCAACTTCCCATATAGATGCATGTCGTATATCTTTGTGTTATGATTATTCATAAACATTTATTTCTGCATATGTTTGTTCACCGATTTTCACCAGTAGTTAGTATTAGTCATGCTAGTAACGATATATTTTGGCTAGGTCAAGTGGGTATTCTGGGCGGATATTGCGACGTTTTACATTTGCATGTGCTCCAAAGTACGCTGGTCTAGTCAGACTGGGGTACATGATCAACTGATCTGGGGAAGCGATCTAGCAACACCTGTATGCAACGAGTTCAGTAGCCAGGGTTAAATATATATATATATGGTATAAAATACGAGTTATTAAAAAGTTTTAAACTACAGCATATTTTAATTAAATCATATTTTATCACCACATATCACAAGTTATATGAACCTCATCCACGATATGGGTGGCTGACTTGAAGACACGCTTCATAGCTGTGGATTTCACATCACGTCGTACTTCGAGCTCAGTTTATAAAATTTTAGTTTTCTACAACAATATTTCTGCTAATTTCTGTTACATAAAATGTATTATAATACCAAAGACCATATAGAATAAGACGGGACAGCGGTCAATAGCTTATGGCATTGTGTAAAATAAACAGTTAGCCGCGCTGCCGTGCGGAAAACGTGGTACATTCTAACTTATCGTCGAATGGACATTCACAAGAGAAGTCGGCCTTAGGAAGGCATTGGATAATCTAACTGGATATGTTCAACGATAAAAGTTAAACAAATGGAGAGAGAACAGTGGCATCTACAGTGTAGATAATGAGTGGGCTGGGACAATAAACTGAATTAGAAAGTTGGATTTGCCACTCATTTGGTACAGTTGAAAAGTGTAGTAAGTAGGCCTAGTGTGGCTAGTCACGAGTGTATAATTAGTTTTTGCATGATTTATTTTAAGATGCAAGGTGCGTTATGATGCGTTGTGAAAGATATGTGTCTCTATGGCCATTATTATTACTGATCATCTATTAGAGACACCATGTTATGTTTGTTTCATATAATCAACATGTTAAAAATAAATTGGCCAATAGGCAAATATATTCTGTAAATAAAACAAGGCAGTGGGTTAAATCAGTGCACTTTATTATTGGTCAATGTTATCACAAGACATGACAATATACAAATTATACAAGTCCTGAATATGTATTTTGAATTTACCAGTAATAATTACTAACTTTTACAAGTTTACATAAAGAAACAATAAATAATAATTAATGACACTGATCAATCAACAATGCCTTAATTAAAAAGGTTTTTGATTCTTTTAACCTTTGCAAATATTGAAGACATGATGTAGACGGAAATTAATTTACAAGTGTACCTAGCAAAATAGAACGTCTACATTCATTATCAGATATGCAGAATAAGGACTTTTCATTTAATATAATTGGATTGAGTGAGGTATTTTGTGCTGATAGAGACCCCCGAGTCGTTATTTCTGAATATCACAATATTATAACGTGACGTAGAAACGATGATCGTAGAGGTGGCGTGGAACTATTTATAAAGGACTCAATTAATTTGAAAGTTAGAGAAGATCGGTTTGTATTTATTCAACATGTTGATGAATCAATAGTTATCGAAATGGAAATTGAAGGTCATGAGAAATAACGTGTTGGTGTCATTTATGCTGGTGTTGATCTATTCTTCCTTTACCGTCTTTGATATCATGAAAATTATTAATTCTCAAGGTAAATCAAGCTTGATTCTTGGAAATGTTAGTGTTTGTTATTTGAAATATGGAACTAATCATAAAATTAGTAACTTTGTTCATGGTATTTTTTCTCGACGTTTTTGTCAGTTATTCACAAACCAACCAAAGTAGCCTATACATCAGCTACTCTGATTGATAATCTCTTTTCAAATTTGACTTGCAAGGACACACAATTATGAATTATTTTAACTGATGTGGCGGATCATTTTAGTACCCTCCACATTGTAAATGATGTAACCAGCTGCACCAATAAACCTACATTCATTATTAAATGGACATCTACTGAAATAATTATGATTAAATTTAAACAGTTGTTATATGATAGAATTTGTCTGGAATTTTATATAATGGTTGTCCTGACTTATAATAAATGCATACCAGACTATAAAAATATATTGGACGATGCATTTCCTTCATATGATTCAATAAGAAATATACAAAACATGAGCCATTGGTCTCAACTGGCTAATTGGTATCTACCAAGCAAAAGCCGAAGTTATTCCTAAAAATAACATGGTTACCAAGTGACAAAATATTAAATGCTAAAACATACTTTAATAAGACTAAGCGCAAGTTAAAAACGAACCCATTACTCAAATCTCCTTGCATTTAATATAGCCATTATGAAACAATGATACATCAAACTTGTCCCTGACTATCAAAGGAGACACCAAATATATTTAAGGAGAAAATTTAAAAAAAACACAAGTTGTTTCAATAAATATTTCTAAAGAATTGGTAGGACTACGGTAACCCTGAAAATGTCTATAAAACACACGAAAGTACTAGTTATTTGAAAACACCTAAAATTAACAATACCAGCATATTTTTAAAAACCATTAAACCAAATAAAGTTGTCGAAATCACAAATCAGTAAAGACCTAAGCTTAGTCCCGGTCATGATGAACTACCTTTTAAATAACTACTTTAAAAACTATTAAATACCATAATTATCCTTTGGCCCACATCATAAATAGATCATTACATATTGGTATTGTTCCTAATCAACTTAGAATAGCTAAGATAATTTCATATATTCATTTTATATTTGACTCTATGCCATATGAAGAGTATATATTTGACTAAATGTTCAATGCACGGTATATGTTTTACTTAATGCCATATGCAGAGTATATATTTGACTTAATGTCATATGTACATTATATATATATATATATATATATATATATATATATATATATATATATATATATATATATATATATAATATATATATATAATTGAATTTGCAATTATTCATACACAAATACATATTTGATTTAGTATCATATACAAATATTAACACTTGATACTAACCTATTACCACTGTTCAGTATTTGTGTGAATATATTTATGTATAATTTCAATAATTTCATTTGCCACAAGAATGTGGACTAATTGTTCCATGTGCCTTACGTTAAACTTATTTTAATAACATATTTGACCTATTATCGTAGAGATGCTAACCAATGTCATATATACCATATACATTTGACTTAGTCATATAAATATGTTTATTTAATACATTCCACTTTTTCACCTTATTGGCCTAATGTTACATGTCCGATATACATTTATTTAATGACATAATATCACATCATTTATCTTTGACTTAATACCAAATATTTTTCATATATTATTACATATTGACGTTTTGGCTGATATGAAGTAAATGGAAGTGAGAAGGACTCATAATAAAACTATTATTAAAACAAGTTTGATACAATAACGAACACAAAAACATATATCGATGATATATGTTCACTTTGAATTAATGCTATCACTTTTAGTTAACCCTGTGCATTTGACATAATGCTGTTTGTTTAGTTATATATATATATATATATATATATATATATATATATATATATATAGAGAGAGAGAGAGAGAGAGAGAGAGAGAGATAGAGAGAGGGAGATAGAGAAAGGGGGGGGGAGACCTAATACGGCAATGTAATATTGTCATTGGTGATTCACTGAAGCCAGGTAGAATTCTTTAAACATATATTCAGTGCAAAACATGCAACTATTTTTAGTGTGAATAAACTGAGATAAAGAAACAACAATAGAACTCCATCACATTTAACTACCTTTAAAGGTGTGAATAAGAGAATCTTGCCAAAGTAATGTCAATGAATGGTGTCCTCATTAGTGTTTAGCAATAGTAATGCGATAGGTGATTGCAGAACCAACTTCGCTTTGCGGGACGGTTATTTTAGTGAATGGATTGTTGTTGTTTTGTTGTTCGGGGAGAATCCCCAGGCTGTCGCTTAATCAGCACAGCCTCTATGTTAGAGTGGTTGAGAAACCTCCTCCCCCACCACTCACAGGGGAGCAGTACGGAAAGATGGAGCCGAAATACCCAGAGGGTGCTCACTGCCAGAGTGTTTTACGTCCTCAGGGAGTTTTAAACGTCCCCCTTTACTTTAAATAATTCATTGGAGACGGCAGCGCCATTTAACGTGGTCAACCATCCACGATGTTGTGAGCCGAGAAATTAATCCCTGTAAAAGTTTCGACCTCTTACGGGGTTCGAACCTGTGACCCTCGGCACCAAGTGCCGGGTACTTAACCGCTAGGCCACCGGAGCTCACTAGTGAATGGATAAAGTAGCGTGAAACCAATATCCGTAATCTTAATGCGTGTGCGTGACTAAAGCAACAAATGTGGCTACTAATTGGTTGTTCAACCAGTAAGTATAAGTACATAGACCTTACAGAATCTGTATATTATGCTAATCTACGATCTTTCAATCCACTGAATATTATACTGGTTTAAGGGCTGATTAATCCATGACCTAATGCTCTTGATATATTTAGGATACGAGTAGATATCTGATGTATTCATTAATCAGATATGTCACTAATCAGGTCATTACTGTATTAATGCCTCGATTTACACTGATGTAATGGATGATACTTTTTTCATTGAGACAAATAAAATATAACAGCAGTAATGATTCACATTTTCGTTGTGACACATGGATTGCGGTAAAAAGCCCCTCCGGGCAAAAGCCCCTAGGTCAAAAGCCCCTTAGTTATTTTATCCATTTCATAATGTGACTTTTGTAAAGTAAAAAATTTAATTAAACAACATAAAATTGCACACTTTAATTGCGATTTTGGTGATTGTGAAGGTAAAGTAAATTAAAGCGCACACTTTTGTAATTGTCTGTCATCTGAAGACCTGCTTGCTTCAAAGAAATGTCTATCTATAATGGCTTTATTCAGTGGCTTCTTTTAAATCTATAACCATTATTTCTCTTGTAATTGTTTTCTTTATTCATTGTCTGTCATCAACAATTGCAATTATAATGACCCCATTATCAGAAAGATTAATTGGAACAGACCTGAGTTAAATAACATAAGGGAAGATTCTCAGTTCCAGTGAGCGTGTCCTTAATTACAGTTGATATATGTATAATGAAACATTCGATATATTGCATCTAAATATTGTCATAAAATTATCTTGTAAAAGACATTTACCTATTTATATAATTATCACTATTGTTTTGTTCACCAAAATCACAATTAAGGTGTGCAATTCTATTTTTGTTAACTTTTTTTTTAACTTTACAAAAGTCACATTATTAAATTGGCAAAGTAACTAAGGACAGTGTTACGGAAAAACGTCGATCACGTCGGTTTATCCGACGTGTGACGTTGCCAGTCCGACGATTGTCACTATAGCATCGGCCTAAATGTCCGAGCACCATTCAACTGTAATTGATCCTAATTTTTCCGTATTTTAGCAGATGCCCGACTGTACTGACCAGAACGGACACTGAAATTAACGGTATCAAGTCAATTCATAACATTTTCGTTGTATTTTGCACCGATTTGCAGGGATCGAAATATATGGAGTGTGCCTTTTGCTGTTTTCGCATTGATGTTTCGTCACTATTGCGCAGAATATTTTGGGGTAATTTCTGTTCGCCTGGGTGGGCTCTCTACCTGTACATTTATCCTGCCTTTCTGAATTTTGTCGTATGTTAAAAAGATTAAGATAGGACATAAAGTCAGACAGTTTCAAATGTTTTTCCTTAGCACTGGCTAAGGACAAGTTGCTTCTTTAAAGTGATTATCAAATCGAATCTTCCATGCAACACGACAGGTATATAATCGTCTTTGTTACACTATGCTGGATGGTGAGAAACACGTTAATTAACATACAACAAAATGGCATGTTCCATTTGTAAAAAAAAAACAGACAGGGATTTGATTGACGGAAGTGTACAAGTTCTAAGTAGTATCTAAATTTGTTGCGGAAAAGTCTAAAGCCCTTATGTACAATAATGGCACGCCCTCGTAGTGGACGATAATTTGGGTCAAACGTAATCCAGGAACAATGTCTCGTTCTTCTTGTTGCTCATTGGTGATGTTATTACGTAAGTGAGGCACATGCTTCAAACACGCAAGCTATATGTTGAAAAATAACCGGATGATTGATGTTTAACAGTTGACGGTTGATGATTAATAAATGAATATTTGTAGTTGATAAGTGTGTGTGTGTGTGTGTGTGTGTGTGTGTGTGTGTGTCCGCGAGAGGGTGGCCCCTGCATAGACGATATACTGATCAAAGAAAACGATATTCTAATACCCCACACACATTTAGCTTCATTTTATTTTATCTATCTGTTCATCTACATTAAAGTACAACCCCTTCATTCGTCCTTCATTAAATTCGATATAATCAATGTCTAATTCGAATAAACGGTATTTGTAGTTGGTGTAAACTATGATAGATGAATTTTTATATATCATTTCTTAACAATTACCTGTACAAGATTGCTTCCTTCCGGCCAATACTCCATCTTTATTATTATTATTATTATTATTATTATCAGCAGCAGCAGCAGCATCTTTAGTATACTTAATATCGTACAATTAAAGATATGATTTAGGACGTAAATGCGTTATGATTCGAATACAAATGAAATAAGATTAATTCCTTAATATTTTTCAAGTTAGGAATACCTCATTGCTTATGACCATGCTAAATCTAAATCATACTAAGTTATGACTAACTCATGACTGTTATGTTTTGGTTCACGTCTTACCGGCTTATGACGAAATATTGACTTAAAAAGACTGAAGTAGGACTCACGTGTTCCTCGGTTATGCCTAAATTATGACTAAGGAATGAATGAGTTTAATCGACATTAATTATAATTCACAAAAATTGAACTTTTCGTGTAGTCTAAGCGGATGACCGGTACATTCTATTTATGGTTCCCATACATT
Source organism: Paralvinella palmiformis (assembly GCA_025642065.1). Classification (NCBI taxonomy): domain Eukaryota; kingdom Metazoa; phylum Annelida; class Polychaeta; order Terebellida; family Alvinellidae; genus Paralvinella; species Paralvinella palmiformis. The sequence continues at coordinate 180,308 of JAODUP010000536.1, read as the reverse complement.
ACATATATGGTGCCAATACAGGTCGTATATGGTACCAATGCAGTGCAGATCGGACATAACAGCAGTCCGGGTATGAGGTGAAGATAGATATAACACCAGGTATAGTATCAATGCATTCCCGATAAGGTACGAATATAATTTTAGTATGGCACGAACACAATCCTAGTATGCTACCATTAGAGGTCAATTGTGATACCTGTTGAAGTAGTGACATCATCCCAGCACAGTCAGGGAGTGAAGGGTGATAGAGTATAGTAGCAAGTAAGTGAGTGAGTGAGTGAGTACGTATGTGAGTAGGTGAGTAAATGAGTAGGTGAGTGAGTAGTTGAGAGGGTGAGTAGGTGAGTGACTAGGTATGTGAGTTAGTGAGTGAGCAGGTATGTGAGCAGATGAGTGGTTGATTGAGTGAGTAGGTATCTGACTGGATGACTGAGAAGGTATGTGAGTAGGTGAGTGGGTGAGAGAGTCGGTATGTTAGTAGGTGAGTGGGTGAGTGAGTAGGTATGTGAGTAGTTGAGTGGTGAGTAGGTGAGTGCGTAGGTATACGAATGGGTGAGTAGGTATGTGAATAGGTGAGCGGCTCAGTAGGTAAGTGAGTAGGTAGGTGAGTGGGTGAATGAGTAGGTATGTCAGTAGATGAGGGTGTGAATATGTGAGTGAGTAGGTGTGTGAGTAGGTGAGTGGGTGAATAGATTAGTTAGTAGTTATGTGAGCCGATGAGTAGGTGAGGGGTGAGTAGGTGAGAGGGTCTGTAGGTGACTCACTAGGAGAGTCGGTGACTAGGTGAATCAGTAGGTATGTAAGTGAGTGAATGGATGAGTAGGTAAGTGAGTAGGTAGGTGAGTCCGTCAGTGGGTGAGTAGGTGAGTGGTTAGGTATGTGAGTAGGTGAGTGAGTGAGTAGGTACGAGAGTAGGTATGTTGCTAGGAGAGTCGATTAGTAGGTATGTGAGTTGCTGAGTGGGGTAATTGGTCACTGAGTAGGCATGTCAGTAGGTGAGTCGGTGAGTATATGATTTGTTGAGTAGGTGAATGGGTAAGTCAATTGGTATATGAGTAGGTGAATGGGTCAGTAGGCATGGGCATAGGTGAGTTAGTGAGTAGGCGAGTCAGTAGGAAAGTGTATAGGTGAGTGTGTATGTGAGTATGTATGTGAGTATGTGTGTGAGTATGCGTGTGGATGAATAGGTAAGTGAGAAGGCGAGTTAGTGAGATGATGAGTGGGTAATTGGGTGATTTAGTAGGTAAGTCAGTAGATCAGTGGGTGAGTTGGTGTTTGAGTAGATATATGAGAATGTATCTGGCTGAATAGATGAGTGAATAAGTCTGTGAGTAGGTGAGTAGGTGAGTAGGTAACTCAGTAGATATGTAAATAGGTGAGTGGGTGAGTAGGTGAGTGAGTAGGTACGTTAGCAGATGAGTGGTTGATTTAGTGAGTAGGTCTCTAAGTTGGTGAGTGATTAGGTGACTGGATGAGTGAGAAGATATGTAAGTATGTGAGTGGGTGAGAGAGTCGGTATGTTAGTAGGTGAGTGGGTGAGTGGGTAGGCATGTGAATAGGAGAGTGGTGAAGTATGAGAGAGAGTAGATAGGTACGTGAGTGAGTGGGTGAGTGAGTAGGTATGTGAGAAGTTGAGTGGTGAGTAGGTGAGTGCGTAGGTATACGAATGGGTGAGTAGATATATGAATAGTTGAGTAGCTGAGTAGCTAAGTGAGTAGGTAGGTGATTGGGTGAATGCTTGGGTATGTGAGTAGATGAGGGTGTGAATAGGTGAGCGAGTAGGTATGTGAATAGGTGAGTTGGTTAATAGATTAGTGAGTAGTTATGTGAGCCGATGAGTAGGTGAGTGGGTTAGTAGGTGAGAGGGTCTGTAGGTGATTTAATAGGGGAGTCGGTGACTGGGTGAACTAGTAGGTATGCGAGTGGCTGAGTATGTAAGTGAGTAGGTAGGTGAGTCCGTCAGTGGGTGAGTAGGTGAGTGGGTAGGTATGTGAGTAGGTGAGTGAGTACGTAGGTACGAGAGTAGGTATGTTATTAGGAGAGTCGATTAGTAGGTATGTGAGTAGCTGAGTGGGGAAATTGGTCACTGAGTAGGTATGTGACTATGTGATTCGGTGAGTATATGAATGGGTGTGTAGATGTGTAGTGAGTCAGTTGGTATATGAATAGGTGAATGGGTCAGTAAGCATGAGAGTAGGTGAGTTAATGAGTAGGTGAGTCAGTAGGTAAGTGTGTAGGTGAGTGCGTGGATGAATATGTATGTGAGTATGCGTGTGGGTGAGTAGGTGAGTGAATAGGTATGTGAGAAGGCGCGTTGGTGAGATGGTGAGTGGGTAATTGGGTGATTTAAATGGTATGTGAGTAGATGAGTCGGTGTTCTGGTGATTGAGTAGGTACGTGAGAAGGTATCTGGCTGAATAGGTAAGTGAATAAGTCTGTGAGTAGGTGAGTAGGTGTGTAGGTAACTGAGTATGTATGTAAATAGATGAGTGGCTGAGTAGATGAGTGAATAGGTATGTGAGTAGGGGAGTGGGTGAGTAGGAATGAGAGTATGTGAGTGGGTGAATATGTCACTGAGTATGTATGTGATTAGGTGAGTGGGTCAGTATATGATTTTATGAGTAGGTGAATGGGTGTGTAGGTGTGTAGTTGAGTCTGTTGGTATATAAGTAGGTGAATGGTTCAGTTGTTATGAGTATTAGTGAGTTGGTGAGTTAATAGGGATGTGAGTAGGTGAGCGGGTGAGTAGGCGATTGATTAAGTATGTGAGTTGGTGAGTGGCTGAGTCGGAAAGTGAGTACGTGAGTAGGTGAGTGAGTAGGTATGTTAGAAGTTGACTGGGTGAATAGGTGAGTGAAAAGGTATGTTTGTAGTTGAGCTTATGAGTATGTGAGTGAGAACCTATTTGAGTAGGTGAGTATGTATGTGAGTAGTTGATTGAGTGAGTATGTGCGTGTGCCAGTCGGTGAGTCAGTAGGTATGTAACTAAGTGAGTGGGTGATTAGTGAATAGTTGAGTGAGTTGGTATGTGAGTAGGTGATTGGTTGAGTAGATGAGTGAGTAAGTATGTGAGTAGGTGAGTGTGTAAGTATGTGAGTATGTGATTGGTTGAGTAGGTGAATGAGTAGGTAGGTGAGTGGGTGAGTAGGTGAGTCAGTAGGTATGTGAGTAGGTGAGTGGGTGAGTAGGTATGAAAGTAGGTGAGTCGGTTGGTATGTGAGTAGGTGAATGGGTGAGTAGGTGAGAGAGATGAAATATCAGTAGATGAATGAGAGAGTAGCTGACTGATTGAGTCGGTGTGAGTGAGTGTGTTCTGGTCGGTCGGTTGAGTGAGTGTGAGTGATTGAGTTTTGTTGGTCGAGTGAGTGAGTGAGTGACTGAGCGAGTTTTCGCCGCTTGTTTGACAGGAAAATTGAGCGAGTTAATGGATTTTGGTCGATCGAGAGAGTGAGTGAGTTTTGAGTGAGTGAGTGAGTTTTGAGTGAGTGAGTGAGTGAGTGAGTGAGTGAGTGAGTGAGTGAGTGAGTGAGTGAGTGAGTGAGTGAGTGAGTGAGTGAGTGAGTGAGTGAGTGAGTGAGTGAGTGAGTGAGTGAGTGAGTGAGTGAGTGAGTGAGTGAGTGAGTGAGTGAGTGAGTGAGTGAGTGAGTGAGTGAGTGAGTGAGTGAGTGAGTGAGTGAGTGAGTGAGTGAGTGAGTGAGTGAGTGAGTGAGTGAGTGAGTGAGTGAGTGAGTGAGTGAGTGAGTGAGTGAGTTTTCCTATTCCATAATAACAGGATTAAAAATATATAATTCACTTGCTTCTCCATTGCTGGAGGATTATTTAATATACCAAAAAGAGGACCTATATCTGGTGATGTTTTATCCATCACTGAAACACACTGAGTTCTGTCGGGCGAGGTACGACTTTACCCAAGTTAAAGCCTTTTCCTTGATTCTAATAGAGAATTCGAAGCGCTTCGGTAGAATTGGATGATTGAATATGTCGAAAGTTGCAGTTCAATCAAGCATAATTAATGCAGTCATGGATCCTTCATCAAGAGCCTCAGCAATGTCACTGTGCACTTTCAAAAGAACAGTTTCTGTTGAATGAATGACCTCTGTGACTGGTAAATGTCATTAAGATAATTGTGCTCTCAGTGTTAATCTATACGCCTTGCTACTACCTTTTTCAATAAGTTTTGAGATGAAAGGAAGGTTAGAAATAGGACGATAATTCTTCATCCCTTCCTTATCCAACCCAAATCTCTTAAGCAGCGGGGTTGATTATTATCTACTTGACCTCAAACTCAAAAGTCGGTCGAAACATTTCGAGCATATTTCAATTAAACATAATATCTGCATCCATGGAAATATTGCAGGTAGTATTTGCGGTATCCGAAATAATCTTATTCCCGATTATTGTTGTTTTCTTCACGAAATAATTGCTGAACTTCTCCACCAGGAGTTCAGCAGAGGTCAACTGTAAAATATTTACATTTGGATTACTTTCCATCAAGTTCGTAGTTAATTTGAAGAGTTTCTTTTGGTCTTTTCCACATTCTTCTATCTTTATGGAATAGAAACACTTCTTCTCCTCGAAGATTAGTGTATTCATTTTTCTACAGAGATCCGTGTATATTTCAAAGTGCACCATTAAGAAAGTTCGGCGCCAGGTTCTCTCTGCTTTTCTCCGAATTTTCTTAGCATATCTAAGTTTCTAGTCTGAACGTGATGACTTTTTAATAAGATATTTATGCCACGATATTTTCTGTATCTGATCTTTCTTTCTTTCTTTCAATCGATCTTATCCATATTAATAATGAACTGTACAGCCAGATGATCGCCGAAGTGTTTACTTTTGTTACTACTGAGACAAGGGAAGGAGCTCCTACTATGATGGCACTCGATTCTCTAGAGATGACCAAATCTAGCGTGTGGCCTCCTTTGTGAGTTGAACTGTTGACATGCCGAGTCAACCCATGTGAATCCAATATACTGCAAGATCTACGAACTTCAATATTAGACTTAATCTCCACGTGGAAGTTTAAATCACCAGTTATTGTGACATCATATTGGATAATGGCTATTTTATCTAAGTATTTATACCATTCATCAAAGAAAATTGAGTTTATAAACCCATTTAGTTTAGAAGGAGGAGACGATATTTAAAATCAAATTTAACTGTAACCTTATTTATAGTTATGGCATAGTCCATATTTTCAAAATGAGTATAAATCTCCGTTGTCTCTGACTTACTCACCGTGACAGTCAGTCCCGATTTTTACAGTGTGCCAATACCACTACCGCGTCTGCCACATTTACGAGGAATATGATTAAACTCATAACCTGTTCATAAGCGAAACCAACTCATTTATGGTGAGCGTGCTCAGTGTCTGTTCCGAGCCCCGTTTCAGTAAGCGTTCAATGCTAATACATCAATGCCTTGTGATACAATATTATTAGCCTCAACCTTCTGATCATCATGTAAGGAGTTAATCACATACAAGTTACGAACATTAATGCTCCTTAGTAACACCCCACATGTCTACACTAGGGCACACAATAACTTTAATAAATTTATATTTAAAATCGGAAGACGATGTATTAACAAATGAATTAACAATTCTTATCCGACTCATTGCCAGTTAAAGAAATAGCATTCCTGATTATTACACCGGGTTTATTGTGATAGGCACTTGCTTTGTACCTCCCAGATGTTAATCTAACAGATTTAATATACCTAATTAACTTTCTCCCAGTCCGGGTTCCCAGTCTCGTTCGACGATGCGTACGCCGTGTTGTCAAATAAGTGGGCTTCCCTTCACACCTGGGCGCCGACTGTTTTTCACTTCTTAATGGCTCTGGATTGTCTCTTGTTTGAACATGTTTGAATAGCATCATCACTTGGATTTGTGGCTGCTTTTCTTTTTAATGCTACCAACTCTCGTTTCACGATGAACATGGTCCTGCACTTCCCCTGATAGAATACTCGGGGAATCTCCTCGCTTGTCATAGACTCAGCAAGGTTGAGAATTGAGTCACGGTGCCGTATTGTTCAGCATTCAGCAAGGTATTCCATGAATATAATGTTTGGGTATTACCTGGATAAATATAATAGTGAATCAGTACAAAACCACCAACCAAAAATAGTACCACTCATTTGCTGCCAACATATCTGCTAAGATAAACACATTAAATATCTTGCACAACTCTGGCCATCATTATGTTCATATATAAATGTACAATGATATTGCTTAATAATATAAATATTATTTGGACATAAATTGCATTTTCGCTGAAAGCGAAATAAATGAAGACAATACACAGCCTATGCTGGGAAGACAAGCATAGATGTTAGGATTGTTTTTAATGTTATGGCAGCCATCTTTGTTTATCATTTTGTTCTGGTTATGTGTGAATTAAAGTTCCAAATTTGTCTTGGCTATTTTTGTATGCGAATCACAATTCAAACAATAACAACAAAGAAACAATATCTGCTAAAACTTGGTTTTTATTTTCTTTAGTTTTTTTAAATAGGGTTTCGTCGTGAATGTTTACGAGCTGGCGATAAAAACATCGTTTAATTGATTATGGACGAGTGAATTTGCTTCACAAATACATTATGTGTATATCATTGTAGGATCAATTTAATTATCTTTCACGTGATATACAACATCAGACGATACCTAAAAATAAATTATTCGAGAGCTATTAAATGAACCATACACCAATAACTTTAGATGAAAGAATGGTCGGCAAGAGCAATAGCAGTGGTGTTATAAATCAGATAATATCACATATTTGGCAAAGGATCTGACACTGCAATCACATATTTTCCAATACTAGGGCCAGTAGCCGTGACAAAATTTATGGTTAGCCTTCCTCTCTCTGATTGATGCCAATGTAGAAAATGTGAGGGTCTAGTTCATAGCCTACAGAATTGATGGCGTTTTAAACTTATCAGCTAAATAATCATAGCGTTAACATTTAAGATTGTTGACGCTGATGGTACGGGTACGTTATGAGCCAACATCAAATTTACTAATCGGTCTGTTGACATGCGACTCTATGTAAGCACAATCCTAGATGAAAGGCGTACATATGCTCGCGCACATGCACGATGATAAACTCAAGCTAAACTAGCTCTGGTGTTCGGGGCTGATTGGTGTAAAGTAATATCATTTTATTTAAAATTATTATATCGACTGAGGTCATTTCTGGAGTGCGCAGGATTGAGATGATAATTGTTATGTTGCAATTCTGTGACCTCCAGTATCTACACGAATAACTGTGCTCATGTTTTATGTACCAGATATGAAAAGAACGCGCTAATGTATGCATGTACTATCTCAAATACATGCGCGCACATACGTATGCATACAATGCACAAACAGCAGAATTCCACGAACAAAAGGACAGAACGACAGTAAGACAAAACAATAAATACCTTATACTGTACCCCACCAGGTGTTCTTGCTGCCTCCATAGAACAGCTGGCATTAAGAGATCGTGCATCGAATATTTACACACACACACACACACACACACACACAACCGTCCCCCCACACAAATATGCACCATTTGTGGGTTCTAATAATCACAAAGCCGCCCCACGTCCAACAGCTTGTCTCCTCTAACTAAAACACAAAGCGGGCATATTAATTTATCTTCATTAGTCTACTGAGGACGCCAGCTGCGATGCTCAGCTTCATTATCTGCTATATGTGGCCACAGGTTGGTCATTAGCAACCGAGACACCTTAGGGGATAATCACTCACTCAGCCAAGCTCAGCTGGAGTCACCTGTGTGTGTGTGTGTGTATGTGCGTGCGTGCATGCGTGTGTGTGTGTGTGTGTGTCTGTGTATGACATTAACCCCGCACTCGGTGTCACGTTACACCTGAAAATTGCTAATAGGCTATATATTAACCATATTAATATCAGATATTGTTACGTTCATGCCGCTTAATAGAATGTGATTAACGTATTGAAATACATAAAGTAAAACCAGTTGCCGTGACTACCGGCATTAGGAGAACACCTTTAAAAATTAGAGTATATAGTTGATTTGGCTGCAATGCCTTGAATGCAGTCACTCTAATCTTGGTTACAGGTTGATGACTTTACTGTACAAGCTTATAGATGTCTCGCAAACGGGGGCACATAATTCCTGTAGTGAACGCGCATAAATACACATAGATACGTCCATCTTGTACACGTATATATATTTATACCTAATATATTATATGAAAATATGTGTAATACACATGTGCATATTCTGATTTAAACATACACGGTGTATATTTTATCTTCAAACCCTCTGATGGATACCGTTACACGTATAGGGAAGGTCATGTTCCCAATACAACGTTTTATTACCCATTTATGAGAATCGTCAATAAACGCTTATATCTGTAAGAAACCTTTATGCGTCATTGGTATACGCACATACCTAACACGCACGTAGCTAGTCACGCGTTTAGCCATACACTCAGAAACGAAGACAGTAGAATAAAACCGCTTGCGGCAATTGATTACAATTGGTTTCCATGACAACTTTATATTGAAGCAAATCCCACTTATTTCCAGTTTCGTATCCCGGTATTATTTGTATCACTCACTCACTCACTCACTCACTCACTTATTTATCAGTTCTGTCGATTCTCCTATCTCGGACTTGGTGAATGGACCTCATTCGAAATAGATGCTAAAGTATATGACTCTGATAGCAATTAGAAATAACCTCATAGAGACAACAAACAGAACCACAAACAACATTAAAAACAACAAAATATATAAACATAACAAACTAATATAAATTAAAGACATTTAAGATTGTAAATGCTACTTAAATTGTAGAATATTTCAATGTTTAATGCAATATTTGAAATGTATTTCTGTAAAGAAAAGCATCGAAAGAGAATTAGAATTATGAATTAGGATTTACTAATATGCTGCCACAAAAAGGTCATTACGTGTATATTAAATTTTTGTCTCTTGTTACTATAATAATAATAATAATAATAATAATAATAGTAATAATAATAATAATAGTAATAAATTATCTGGCTTTGATAGCAATTATAAATAACCTCATAGAGACAACTAACACATACACATAATAACATAAAAAATAACAATAAAAACAACAAAAAAACAAAAAGAAGAGAAAAACAACAAAGACATGAATATTGCAAATGCTACTTAAATTGTAAAAACAATTTCAATGCTTAATGTAATATCTTAATGCAATATCTTAAATGCATTTTTGTAAAGAAAAAGCATCGAAAGAGCGACCAACTGATCTATACTGTCAAAAAAGGTCATTAAGTGTATATTTCATTATTGTCGCTTGTTATATCATGCACAAGGTCATGTCGGGTCAATCGGTAATGAGGTCTTGGAATAATTGATATTCTCAGTATGTCCCCCACCCCCCGCATCGGATAGAACGACTGAGAGTGATTACCATTAATCTTGGAAATGGTTCATATACGATAAAAGGCTATGTCATACATAGATTTATAGTGCTTCTTGTGTTTGGTGTTTCTTGGCTTGTTTATAAAAGGTGCATTCCATGGGAAAATCCTGCAAGAGAGGCTGTAAGCACATCTTCTCCAAGTTCAATGGGCTTTATTCGTGTGATACTGCCCCACAGTCCATCACGACGTCCGCTCGATGGACTACACAACCCGCAATCATTGTAAAATGCCCGGAAATAGGATATTCAAAAGTGTCAATGATAGACGCATAACGGTCAGGAAAATAATTAGCCTCCACTCAGCCAAGTAATTGAGGTATGGCTAATACAACGTGTGGTCTTTAAAAAAGGTAAATCCTGTTTGTGGGTTCGACCAGCAGTGTTTTCGTAAGATGTCTATGACCCGTCAACGATCACGATCCACTGTATGGCCTTTTGGGTTTAACGTTCCCATCCATAATGATATGCGTTCACCTGGCAAGTTTGACGTTTGTCATTATCACATCAGCTACTGTCGTTTATTGTTATTATCCTATATAAACATATAGCACGATTATTAATACAGCCAAATCTGCTCTTAGCGCCACCTGTCTGGAAGCCTTACCTGCTATTGAACGCCACCTTTCCGAAGTTCCGATGCAAGTGCCATTCAAACTGAGCTGTCTAGAGCCGCCACCTGCTCGACGTAGCCAACATCCATTGTGTCAGGGTTCCCGGCTGACACTATTACCCGGCAAGCAACAGTCAGTTGCGATAATTTTATTAAGGATTTATTAGCATGATTGGGTGCTGATTGTCATTAGCCAAGGTGAGCAAAGGCCAAATACAGAAACTCGTCAAACACAAGGCTGATGTATCGGAGGAATATAGTGGAATATATATATATATATATATATATATATATGTATATATATATATATATATATATATATATATATATATATATATTAGATCTACGTGCAAATGTACGTAAGTATATGTATGCATGAATAAAAATAAAGCTGTTCAGTCACTGGAAATTCCACCTTTAATTAAGTGCCTGGGGTTCCAATTGTCTGAAAGCCCCACCGGTCTATAAACGCCACTTTCAGCAAGTCTGCACATGTGGCTTTAAGAGCATGAGTGAATAAGCGGATGTTTTGGCAATTGAAAGAGTGAATCTGTTGTTGAGTGAGTGAGTGAGTGAGTGAGTGAGTGGGTGTATTGGGTGAGTGAGTGAGTGAGTGAGTGAGTGAGTGAGTCAGTGAGTCAGTGAGTGAGTGAGTGAGTGAGTGAGTGAGTGAGTGAGTGAGTGAGTGAGTGAGTGAGTGAGTGAGTGAGTGAGTGAGTGGGTGAGTGAGTGAGTGAGTGAGTGAGTGAGTGAGTGAGTGACTTCATGGCCAAAACGCTTTTATTTAACTTCGAATCTGGGATAAATGACCGATGGACGATAAATGGAATTATACAATGAACCTTTTGTTAAAGGATGAAACAACTCACAAACACAGTAACACCGGGACTTCGATGTCTCCAACACGTTGCGATACCAAACATCATACTAATCATCATCATCATTATTATCATCATCATCAATCATCATCATCATCATCATCATTATCATTATCACCCAAATCATATTCATAATCATCATCCTACTCATCTTCATTAATATTTTGCCATACCAAATCAATACATAATTTTTCCACAATATTTCGAACACAAAATGTAAACAACAGACTAGTTAAGACTTGCAGTTTATGATATCTTTGAAGAGATAACGAGGTTCAAGATATACAAATATTTTAAGAACACCCCCCCCCCCCCAAGTCACTAGGGATCGTGTGGACGTAGGTGACGAGACAATGTTTGCCTTATTATTGAGTGATAATTGATAGATATCACGAGGCAAGATGGTAAATACGTGTGTTATCACCGACATCACGTCCTTGATTCGTTATCACCAGGTGAGTCAAATCCTCTCTCACGTGTATAGTTGACGTCCGTTTCTATGCTAGCATACATGGTGGGGATATTGTGGGGGATCTGGGCGTGTTGTTATGGGGATGGGTGGGGCTGCGAGCGGGTTTAAAAGGAAGGATTTATTGGTTATATTATATCTAGTGTAATGAGCTGATTCCGGGTTATTGTGTGGATGGTTAACATTGTCTTGGGTTTAATGTAAAACGAGAAATGGCGGAGTGATGGGGGAGGCTGTGATTGGGGGCGAAGGGGGGGGGATAATGCATAGTCGACCAAATAATTAACTTTTTCGAACGACAAGGTCAAATATTGTGAATGCGGGCTCGAGTGCGACGCCAAGTGTGTGTGTATATGTTTGTATTTCCGGGCGCGCACACGCGCTTGTGTGCGTGCGTGTGCGTACCTGAATGAGGATTGTGAATATTAATGTACGTCCATCCAGGCTGAATAGTGTAGCTGAATAATGGTAGACTGTAGCATCAAAGGATTTCGGTTAGCACCGTTCATCTAGATAACTACCTCACAGATCAGTACTTGATTGGACATAGAAGACATTACGACAGTTCATGCTCTCATCCAGTACTGAGGTAGAGGGAGTATTACGAGAGATCATCCACCCATCCAGTACTGACGTTGAGGAAGTATGACGAGAGACCCTCCTCCCATCCAGTACTGAGGTAGAGAAGGTATTACGAGAGACCTTCCACCCACCCAGTACTGAGGTAGAGGGTGTATCACGAGAGACCCTCCTCCCACCCAACATTGAGGTATAGCCGATTAATATGTGCTGTAGTAGGAATGTTAAAGTGTAAAAATACAACAACAAGTAAAGCAACGCAATAAAAGGATAACAAACGATAGATAACAGCAACAACAACTAAATAACAACAACTAAACTAAACAACAAGAAACCAATTCAGCTAGAATAACTACCTCGAGTAACTCACCGCGTTAAAAATAACAAAGAGAATAACAAAATAGAAATAAATTAACAACGATAAGTATAAGACTTACGTCAAAAATAATAATCCTAAAAATGATAATTACAAATAATAACAAAAAGGTAAGATTAGCAGGTGAACAAATTAGAATTTAGGCTGGCAAAAGAAAGAAATGGACAATAAAAGAGTGAGTGAGTGAGTGAGTGAGTGAGTGAGTGAGTGAGTGAGTGAGTGAGTGAGTGAGTGAGTGAGTGAGTGAGTGAGTGAGTGAGTGAGTGAGTGATACAAATAATACCGGGATACGAAAATGTATGCAACCTATGGCGTTCTCGGCTGTGCCATTGGGGCGCCCGCCATCGAACAGAAAGTTACTTCCGACATCGGTGATGAAGTCAGATGATGATGAAAAAGATGATGAAGTCTGCCGAAACAGATAGACAGGTGAGACACTTCGACCTCTCGATCGGTGTAGAATCGACACTGCTGCCGGTGACACACCAGGTGTGCCGTCACCTAATTCATTTACGGACCACATCTCACAGGTGGAAACAGATGCGCAACCCCCACGCCACAGCCGGGTACAGTTCAATCTGTGTCGGTGTATGACAATTATCTGTTTATGTCAAACGGTCGCTAGTCGGCTAGTCGAGCTGGTTCTTTGTTGACATGGTTATAGATTAGTCCGTCAGTGTGTCGGTAGGATGAGTCGAGGATGTCAGCAGGTATCCTAGGGTAAGGTGAGTGAGTGATAAATACCTTAACATTGATATATATATATATATATATATATATATATATATATATATATATATATATATATATATATATATATACATACATACACACACACACACACACACACATATATATATATATATATATATATATATATATATATATATATATATATATATATATATTTTACACGAGACAGATAAATTGATAAAGATTACCTGAACCGATAGTTATTGATTCCGTTGTTACTTTTTTAATTTGAATCTTTAGTACAATTTGATATATATTTCCATTTATAAAGAATATAATGTAAATAGTAATTAATTCACGAGAGTGTTCTTATCGTTATGATAATTTTTCTAATATTAAACATCTAAACTACAACCACATCTGTTACTCGGAAGTGAAGGTCATCGTATGAAAAAAATATTTGTCAATTGGTAGGTGGCAGATGCCATTTTGAGGATTAGCTTGAATAAGTAAAATATTTCAACATTGACATCATAAATCATCCTTAGTAGTTGTTATAGATTAAATTTATTATTATTATTATTATTAGCTTGAATAAGTATAATATTTCAACATTGACATCATAATTCATCCTTAGTAGTTGTTATAGATTAAATGTATTATTATTATTATTATTAGCTTGAATAAGTATAATATTTCAACATTGACATCATAATTCATCCTTAGTAGTTGTTATAGATTAAATGTATTATTATTATTATTATTATTATTATTATTATTATTATTATTATTATTATTACAACAATTATTATTGTCATCGTCGCCACTGTTACGACTTATCATCATACACTGATGTTGGATTGTATACATTAATTATTCATCCATTTCGAGTCCTTGATATCGCTGTTGCTGGTAGATGGCTTTGTTTGTTTTATGTGTATGGATAATTGAAACACATCCCTTTATTGGGGGCAATTCGATAATTAAGCAAACCCAGCGCAGTGAATAAAAGTTGTATTCGGGCAATACACCTTTCTCAACTGATGCTCGCCATCTGGCGAGAGTCGGAGAAACTACGGGTGCGGGGTAGAAACTATATCTGCTAACATTGAGCTGATACTTAACCTGATAACACGGTAGCTGACCGATAAGTGGTATTCGGAACACCCGTAGCATTATTTTACGATAATAATAATAATAATAATAATAATAATAATAATAATAATAATAGTGTTTATTTAATAAAGCGCCCTTACTAGCAGGAGCCACTGTACAGTGATACCTTCAATAGGTTGAAACAGATCACACACACAGAAACACAGGAATTATATCACATGACCTCGCTATATGCACCAGCTTGCGTTACGAATCATCATCATATTCATCATCATCATCATCATCGTTATCATCATCATAATCATAACCATAATCCTCATCATAACCAAGTTCATTATTGGTTTACGATACCAAATCCGTACATCACCTTTCTCCAATATTACAAACGTTGTTCAACATGTGTGCATAAGTAAATGTAAACAACAGAATAGTAATGGCGGATCGATAGATTGGTTAATAGAGTCATGTTGACATCATAACCAAGTCAGATATAGGCCTATAATAGTTTCGAATAATCAAAATTATTTTTTTTTTTTTAAAAAAAAAAACTATACCTATATATATATATATATATATATTGCAATTAGATCTCAACACCATGTAGTATAACAAGTCTAACAACATACTAATCAGTTATTGGGATGATCTTGGGAAATCGACACAATAGAAGGTGTTATGTGAAGTCACGTTGCTGCATTGTGGCAAATAGGAGGAATTTGGGGATAATCTAACATGTAAATTTGTTTAAGCAAATGATGATTTTTCTTCCAACACTGGTTCTGTTTGTCAATGCATGTATATAAGCGTGTGTGTATGTGTGCGCGCGTGTGCATGCGTGTGTGCGTGCGCGCCTGCGTGTTCATACTAACCAGAAAGGATTCGGAGTGAAGCTCCCATGCATGCTTCTGATGCCAGTCATTATGTTGAAGTGGCTTGAAATCAAGATCATTTTCTGCAGTACACATCTGTTGTTTTCCAGTCAGTCGCTATACATATTACCTTTTCGCTGAAGTTTTTATACTTCAGAGTATAATGTGGACCAATCTGACATTAATAAATCGTGCTGTTACCTGCATTTAAATGGCAGCTGATATCCATATACCTGTGTGAACATTTAGACAATAACAACATTTCCTCGGAGCTAAGCGACGATCTGTTTTGTCAGCTAAAATGAATAAACATAGATAAAGGATCTGTTACGACCCACAGGAGGCAGCAAAAGTTAGAAAATCCATTGAACATTCGAATAAAACAATTGGGCCGTAGTGGTTTATTTTACCAGGTACGTCGTCACTCAATGGTTAGCCAATTCACTAGGGTGATTGCACGTTGTTTTGCCGGGGTTTGTTTCTTCTAAATAAACGAATATACATTTCTAGTTCGAATTAACTGTTCTGTAGAATTTGACTGCACCTTCGCAAGATGTTGTGATATCCTCAAACTTCAGTGAAATCATGGATGCGCCATTTTTTCGTATTTTCCTGAGTGTAAAATCGTGGTTAGAAGTTTATTATCGACAATATTCACGCATAGCTTTATCGAGTGCAGAACGTGTCACTTAACCAGAGAAAATGCGAAAATAAGATTCAGTGACAAGCGTATGTAACTAAAATCGCGGATGTGATTGGCATATCAATTTACGGGATGTTGCTTAATAAATTTCACTGTACAATAAAGTTATTGCCCAAAAAGGAAGAGATTAAGTCAACCATTTACATTTGTTTGGCGCAAAATAAACACCAAACCCAGTCAACACCAGCACATCGTGTGTCGGTGTGCGTGTATGTTTGATTGTGTGCTCGATTGTGTGTGCGTATATATTGTATGTATGTATGTATGTATGTATGTATGTATATGTGTGTGATTGTGTGTGTGTATATGTGTGCGTGTGTGTGTGTGTGTGTGTTTTTCTGTCTGTATGTTAGTCTGTCGATCTCACTTGCCTCTTTTCCTATCACCCCAAATATGAATGTCTATACTGCTATTTTCAGATGCAGTGATAAACGAGCCAGATGCCACACCAAATTACCTAATCCGTCGTCCTTATTTACTTTCTACAGAAGGTTGCCGCCATCAGTTGTACAATATGCTCGGACGTAGGCCAGAGATTTGTTGATTGAGCAGAAGAAAAAAAACATGTTATATCACAATAAGGGTCAAAGTACAATAACATAGATTACTGCCCAAGTTGGGCGCCAATATTAGTCAAATTATTGTGGATAAGTTAGCATCATAGCGATCAGAAGCCATTACACCTGGCTTGGCAGTGTCCATAGAGCAATGGCTAATTATTTATCATTCAACCATCAAAGTTTCGCAGCCGTTAGGACCACCGCTAGATGTCGCAGTGGCTCCATCTTTGCCCTTGGGCTTATAGGAATAGTGTTGTTAGTGATATCCAGCCGATCAACAATGGGACACCATAACGACCAACAGGACAACGGACATTGGTTAGAGATAGAAACTCTCCATCACAACACATATCCCAGAATCATACATCAAGTGTGGCTAGGATTCGATAGGCAGGACCCACCGGATTCGTGGCGAAACGGCACCAATGAGACCATCCGGAACAATCCGGATTTCACTTATCACCTCTGGTCAAAGGATGACGTCATTAACCTGTTGACATCTCATTATCGCTGGTTTCTACCGATCTACCATAGTTATCCTTATAATATAGAACGCGCAGATGCCGCCAGATACTTCATTATTCTTCATTATGGTGGCATATATCTAGATATGGACGAAGTCAGCGTCGTTTCTATATCGGATATTATAAACGACAATAAGTTACAACGTTATCAGTGCTTTCTGCCGCAGGGAACTCCGAACGGAATCACCAATTACGTCATCATGTGCAAAAGAAATTCTCTGTTTATGCGCTACCTGACGTCACAGCTAGCAATGAGCAAAGGTTGGTACGGAATTCCCTACGCGACAGTTATGTGGAGTACGGGACCACGCTTCATCAGCCGTGTATATGATAGTTATGGGGAGAAAGATTCATTATTTATTATGCCAGGAAGTGAAGTGAGGAAGAATTTTCGTTGTTTGTTTGGACAATCGTGGTTCAGAATCGATGGCGTTATAATTCATGTTATAGTTTATCCATTTATTAGAATGGGATTGTCTTGGTCATATATGTTTGTGATCGTCACTTTCATTGTTCTTCTCATAGTGAGGTGCTTCTGGAAAAGGTGGAAACGTACTGAAAAATTGCTAACATAGAGAAAACTTAGTATTGTTGTGGTAAGATAATGCCAAATATGCACAATCCAATGTATTAGAAATAACATTTGTTTCGCTTAAATAGCGATCTATATAGATTTATCTTTATCAGCCTTCCTCAATGACACCGCTCTCTCTCTCTCTCTCTCTCTCTCTCTCTCTCTCTCTTTCTCTCTCTCTCTCTCTCTCCCTCTCGCTCTCCCTCCCCCCTCTTTCTCTCTCCCTCTCTCTCGCTCTCTCTCTCTCCCTCTCTCTCGCTCTCCCTCTCTCTCTCGCTCTCTCTTTATTTACTATATTTTATGTCTGTGTTCGAGCACGTTACAGCTTATGTTTGTCTATATTTTTATTTTAAAAATAAGTATAGTTAAATGTATTTGATATATTTTATGTTACCCTTCAATTGGCAGTCCCAACCAGAGATGGAAGCCCAATCAGCGTATGCCCTGTCCCCATTAATTGTTCTGGTCTACGTGCCAAAGAACTACACTTCTTAACCTGTGATTAATGCTAGGTTTGAGTCAATGAGTAAGTGACTGAACACGGATGAGTAGGGACTGGTGACAAATCGGTTCCAAAAACCGAGTGTTTCGTGTCGTGTCCTTAGTGACAATTTATCTCACCTAACAGAATATTGTTAGACACCTATAAGGCTCTAATCATTCGAGAATTGGTGAAACCAAGGAACAAATAAAACATTATTTAAGAGATACGCATTAGTCACATAGTTGGCTAAATATACCTTTTGGTTATTGATTCAACATTGACTGTTTTACTACTAATTCCTGCTAATATCTACTAATTCATGGTACTTCTTTTAGCTACAAGAGAAAAATTGGAGAGGTATTATAATTTATACCTGAAATAATCGGACTTTTCGAAATTTATATTCGCCTTAGAGCTGCATATAAGTTGTACTAATTTACATGTTACACAGGAAACCTCAAATCCAAAAATGACACAATGTTTCTGTTTTTTAGTAAAGTTATTTATCCTTAGCTGTTGTCGCAACTATTGCATATGGCCGAGGGCCAATTTTCTAAGGAAGTGAATCCCACTAATACAGGTATTAGCCGGATTCGAACGCATGACATGTAGGCTTGCAGTGCAATGATCAAAGCACTGAACTATCATACAGTCACGCAGAGGGAATAGTAGAGGTTTACATAAATATCACAACAATAATAATAATAATAATAATAAGAAGAAGAAGAAGAAGAAGAAGAAGAAAAGTAATGAGAGGTATCCGAATGAAGAAACATACAGACCTGTCAACTATCATAACAAAGAAATTACTTAAATAGCTCCACCAGCAGCAACATCTACCACAAAATAAAGTGAAGAAAATGGGAGGAAATGGCACCACCTCCATGTACTCTCATTATGAACCTCATTATCACTATGAGGGATAATATTACTAGAATGGCCACCACTACCACACACACACTACATCTACCACCAGTACTACAAAAATAGTTTAAGATAACGTAATATTCCCTCGCTAAATGTAATTATGATGATATCCTTCTGAGGTTTAGCTGTCGGTGAGAAACATTTAAACTACTTGTTTATATTTATCAGCACGAATCTGTTGTTGACACTTTGAATGCTCTTAGAAATATGTAAATATCATTTACATGTTTTACAGCATTTACATGAATAGGAACCGGCAGGTATAGTGGAACGTCATCATACGTCACTTTGGCAAATTACACTTTTTTGTGTTACCTGAATGTGATGCTCATCTATATGTTAATAATTTTAATAGCACAATAACTATCCGTTTATCAGAGATACTCTTGGATTAAAAGCAAGCATTCGTACAGCTGCAAGATGACACGGACAGTCGCCTACGGAAACGCGAAAGTAGAAAAAAATTCGCTTAGAGGAAAATAAAGATAAGTCAATAGCTGGAAATAAAGCTAGGCACAATACGAAAATAGATCTGGATGCCAGTAAGCCTTTAACCATGTTAGCAGCTAAAACAAACACTTCTGATCGGCTATTGTAAGTATCATATTGATATAATCGTTTGAAACAAAGGTTTTGGGTGGGCCTAGTGGCGCTCAGATGGCGTAATGGCTAGAGAGAATTGCACTGCAAAGTTCCAAGTTGTGTTTTCGAACACAGCTGCTTCTTTCGATTGTGAGATAATCTTCCTGGGGTAGTCGCTCAAATTATGTCCTGGGTGTGAACATAGCTGAGGCTAAACAACTCATCTCAAGTGAACTCAACGAAGTCGGTTGGATGTTCACTAACTGTGTTCTGGATTTTCACATGTTCAGAATGGCTTGAGCTAATGGATTCGTCTATAACTGTAAATTATCTGTGATAGGACTATTGGATTAAAATTAATTCCTCCATGTGTGGTAATCAAATTCACACACACACACACACACACACACACACACACACGCATATATATATATATATATATATATATATATATATTGTATATTTAATAAAGCGCCCTTACTAGCAGAAGCCATTCAAAGGCGTTGTAGAAATAATAATTAATATAATAATACCCCAAATAATATGTCTATAAAAAAACTATAATTGATTTAAAAGATAATAATTATTTATCGGTATAAACAACCTTGTACAGTTATGTTTTAGAACAGATTTAACATTTTCAAGAATTGAAAATCTGCCGGCAACCTATTCCATAAAGTGGGGGCTGCAACACTAAACGCGCAATCACCATATAACTTGAGCCGAGACATTGGCACATGCAATAGTATCTGACTGGATTACCCCCATTTTTGCGATGACTTTCTAATAGACACCAGTTCACACAGGTATTCTGGCGCCATATCATTAATAGATTTATAAGTTATTAATAAAATCTTGAAATGGATACGCTGTCTAACAGGTACCCAATGTAGTATTTGGAAAACTTGAGGTGACATGTTCATATTTTCGAGTATTAGTCACCATGCGAGCGGCACTATTCTGAATTCGCTGATATGCCATATAACGAAATTGACAGTAGTCTGTATGATATGTAACAAAGGCATGAACTACAGTTACAAGTGCTTCTTGTGTCAAGAATGTTTTTAAACCGTAGGTGTTCGTTAAGATGGTAGTAGGCAGCTCGGCATATATGATAATACATTTGTCGAAAATAACCCCTAGATTTGTTAATGACACATTAGGGGTAATCGAAGATGCACCCATCTATAATGCTGATGTTTTCATGGATTTAACACAATGTGGTGGTGTCAAATATATAATATACGTTTTATTATTATTTAGTTTTAGAAGATTTTGAATTATCCATAGCCGAATTTCTCAGCAATACAATGTTCGAAATTTTTCAAGGAAAAGGAGAAATTTAACTCATTGTCAGGATCCAGTGATATATACAGCTGTGTGTCATCAGCATACAAGTGAACTGAATCCTGTGATATACCAGATAACAAAAACTGAACGTCAAATAAATACCATGAACAGAGAATCTCTGGGAGCGTTGTTCCAGATAAGATCTAAACCATTCTAGTACTTTGCGTGACAGACCAAACATGTCTTTTTACCCAAAGAAAAGCAAATCATGGTCAATTCTATCAAATGCAGTAGACAGATCCAGAAGAACAAGTATTACTGGCTTACCTTGATTAATTGACATCATAATATCAAGATATTTGGATGATTGTATTTATGGCGCCCAGATAGGTTAAATGGGCCGAGTGAACTACAAATATCATGAAGCGAAGTTAGGGATGAAACAGTCTTCGTACATGCCAATGCCGAAACTTCAAATGAGTTGATTGAGATCTGCAACCGATCATAGAGGCGTCTTCTAATGTATGGAAACAGAAAATATATATACTTAGCAGATATGAGTAGTGAATATTTAATACAATGACAGTTACACTCTCCGATCACCAATTGGAAAGTTGTATGAGGCTAATGTGTATCATCTAGTACAGTATCAACTAATTATAAAGTTTTCTTACGCCGTGCACGGTCTTCAAAAATATTTAGAAAGATCAAAACATCACTAAAAGGAGGATTAAGGTATTAGGCCGGAAGTTGACTGCTATAGAGAACTAGTAATTCCTTAAATGGATAAATTAACATTATATTTTAGCTTTTGGTCTGCTTTTCTTATTAAATAACGATAATAAGTATCATATCCGTAAAAGGGATAATTCTGATAGATGTTAACCTTTAATGGTATTGATATCTTATTGGGATAGAAAGGTATGGCTTATCGAATTTACAGATAGAAGTAGTGTCATCGATATAGAAGCACATTTGTGGTATGTGGTATACATTTCATATTAATGGTGGTAAAACACTGGCAGCTATTATGTAACAGCGTTACGTGCCAGTTTAACTGATAGACGTACATAGATTAAACTAAACATAAATAGTTTGAGGACCTCCTACTTTGAGAGACACTGGCACCCAATAATGGGGGGGGGGTGTTCACAGCCTGTATGTCCGTATGGTGAAACGGAAGAAGGACCGACATCAATTATACTCATTAAGTGTATTAACAAATATAAAATATGCAGTGTTGGACATATTTCCGTTGTAATGGTGTTGTCCATATACCTATGACACGACAAGTGTTTTAAAGTGAATAGAAATATATTTGCGGCATGTTCTATTTCTACGATGTTTTACGTATACATTTGATAGATAAATTACAATTTAGATGACTCGATCTCAGACGGTACGAGTTGTGGTGTGTCACGAAACTGTCCACCTCATTGGCTAGTCCATGTCCTTCGGTGTGGAGACAGTTCAAAGTATATTTGTCGTATTTATTTATTTGCATGTATGTCGGAATTCCTGTTTTGGTTTGACTTGAGAATTAATCTTTCCCGTTGAGAAATTGCTATGTATAATATAATTATTATTATATACCAAAGATAAGCTTACATGTCGGATAGGGTTTATCTAATTATCGGGATTGATACGGAACGTCACGTTTTTAAATGATTGAAGCAAACATTAATGACCAAAGACGTTCCACGTAGTGGATATTTGTTTTCAGGTGCGATTAATGCTGTGCAAGTTTTTGTATTTTGAAGTAAGCCACTGGTAAATAGGATCAGGAATCTTCACTACGACCTATGGACAATTCATCAAGGTAGAAATACGTACTACCAGGCCAAAGATCAGTCGGTTGAACAGAATAAAATGAAGCCAACGTAGAGTATTCACCTTATCGTATAAATGGTCGGGTCAAAGTACGATAGGACAGTGGTACAGGTACGACATCAGTATTGACCAAGCTATTGACGATGAGAAGCCATAACAACTGGCTTGGCAGTGACAGGAGCAATGGCTAATTATTTGCCATTCAACAGTCAAAGTTTCGCTGCCGTTACGACCAGCGCTACATGTCGCAGTGGCTCCATCTTTGCCCTTTGGCTTATAGCAATACTGCTGTTAGTGGTATCCGTTCGAACGACCTCGGGACACCGTAATGCCTTCGACCACAAATACAGCGGAAATTGGTTAGAGATAGAAACTCTGCATCACAACACATACCCCAGTATCATACATCAAGTGTGGCTAGGATTCGATAGGCAGGAACCACCGAATTCGTGGCGAAACGGCACCAATGAGACCATCCGGAACAATCCGGATTTCACTTATCACCTCTGGTCGAAGGATGACGTCATTAACCTGTTGACATCTCATTATCCCTGGTTTCTACCGATCTACCATAGTTATCCGTATGATATAGAACGCGCAGACGCCGCCAGATACTTCATTATTCTTCATTATGGTGGCATATATCTGGATATGGACGAAGTCAGCGTCGTTTCTATATCAGATATTATAAACGACAATAAGTTACAACGTTATCAGTGCTTTCTGCCGCAGGGAACTCCGAACGGAATCACCAATTACGTCATCATGTGTAAAAGAAATTCCCTGTTTATGCGCTACCTGACGTCACAGCTAGCAATGAGCAAAGGTTGGTACGGAATTCCCTACGCGACAGTTATGTGGAGTACGGGACCACGCTTTATCAGCCGTGTATATAATAGTTATGGGGAGAAAGATTCATTATTCATTATGCCAAGTGCCGAAGTACAGAAGAATTTTCGTTGTTTGTTTGAGCAGTCGTGGTTCAGTATCGATGGCATCATCATTCATATTATAGTTTATCCATTTATTAGAATGGGATTGTCTTGGTCATATCTATTTGTCATTGTTACTATCATTGTTCTTCTCGTAATGGGGCGCTTCTGGAAAAGGTGGAAATGTACGCTGAAAAGAGCTTACACAGAGAAACCTTGGTGCTGTTGTGGTGTCTAGCATGATGCTAAATATAATCAAATATCTGTGGAAATAAAATTTATTTTGCGTAAATGCTGCTCTGTATGTATGTCTGTGTATCATCTCCCCCTCTCTTTTTCTTTCTCAATTTGCATGTGCGTGTGTGCGTGTGTGCGTGTGTGTGCATGTGTGTGATATATTTTGCGTTACCCTTCAAATGGCAAGCCCAATCACACATGTAAGCCCAACTAGTGTGCGCCCTATCCCCAGTAAGTTATTATGATCTAGATGTGAAAGGACTAGATTCCTTAACCTGTGATTAATGTCCTTCTCTTATATTACTTCCTTAATATCAAGGGATAGAAAACACAAGTGTTTAAATAATAAACCTTACAAATATCAGTGTTTTTTTCCTTAATAATAACTCAGTAAAAGCTCACAAATAACCATATGTAATACGTAGAACGCCGGGGAAGAGTGTGTGACTGATAGTGGAGCAGTAGCGGGCGCCCCCTATAACCAAAATTTAACAAGCAGTGTACTATACCAAATGAAAGGTCTAGTTCCCAGGATTATGAAACTCTTTGCGACCCTTTGGGGATATTATTGGGTTTTGAGATAATTCACCCTTTCTCAGCCATGTCATATACGCAACGATTACAAAACGTTGAGTTCCGAGAAGATAAATGAGCTATGCACATCAGAATATAAATACCTATTATTGTGTCAACAGTTTTGTTGGGACATTTTAATGCACATATAGGATTTAGTAATTGACATGATTACTTCGTGAAACATGATTAATTACTGCCTTGTCTAATGTTTTAAAATACCTATCATGTCTGTGTGTCTACTCGCCTTTGTTTGCTTTAGGAAATAGGTCTTACTGTGCTATGTTTCACGTAGAGTGTACGAGATGTGTAGTAACTCATATTAACCGCTTCGTGGTTGTGTCACTGCTTCGTAGTACTTAATATTCTTAACAAGCCGAATAATGTTCATGCATTTTCAGTAACTTAATGTATCCAGTGCTCCAAAGAGTCTCAAGATTGACGTCTTTAATGCTAATAGATGTATATTTTGTGATAAGGCATTCACCAGAAATAGACCAGTTACTCCCCAAATATTGATAAATAGCTTCTTTAGTTGCAGCAGCCAGAGCTCATCAAAACCACCTAGCTAAGCTTCTAGTATTTAATGAAGCTGATATTATATCAGGTACAATAACCACCAGGTATCACAAAGATTGTCGTAGCATCTTCTGTAGTTCGCATCATATTCCAAAATGCGCAAAATAAAACAAATTCTATTAGTGTAGACCAAAGTGTTAATAAAACTGTATGTAGTGTATTTACCCAATCAAAGTGTGACCTATCTAATTTTGACTGAAAAAAACCCCACTCTTTTATATGTAGTGAACGATGTTTCACTAATCGCAGATATTCCAGTGCCAATAAGCGGTCAATGGTTGAAACTGTGCCAGCATCTGGTCTCGATGCTACTAATATGTATGAAACTGTACTTGAAGCACCAACAGAACGGCGTGATAAGGAGATGATAACACGACTGCTTGGTGTGCCAAATGTCGACCTCGTTGCCTATGACGCTCACTATCACAGGAAGAAGTGCTGGTACCCACGTTATTTAAATGCGAAATGCATTGCAAAAACATTTGAGAAGGCACATCATACCACTGAATATAAATAATAATTCGGCAAATAATTCATGAAGATCGGGACGCAATTGTGATTGAGAATGAAATGTTCCCGCTATCTTCATTCAGGAGTTGATTCCAATATGTTGCTCCTCTTAATAATAACATTTCTGACAACTACAGTATATCTCGCCACTCAAAGAAACAACTCCCTGAAGAATGGCCTGAGATATGGCATGTATATCACTTGCCGGGAAATCTAATATTATTTGCGTAAGGCTAATGTGTTAGCATAAGTACTGAAAGAGTAATCGGAAGATGTTCAAGAAACCATACTTGAACAGTCATCAACTGACGATTGCAATTGGTATACCCTGTCGACGAATTAATATTATTGTTCAGAAGAAATGTCATATGAGGCATCTCAACAATTTGTGGACCCACTCATACAAAGGGTAGTCCTGTGGCTAATCAATTAGATTTCGTACAACAATGCAGACGATAAGAACGTACCTACATGGCTCTTTATTTCTTGTCGTGCTTATTGTCTAGCAGCAGAGTCACTTGTAGTCATGCTTCTCCGTAAGTCCATATTGTATTTGACCGTTATTTGCAGAACAGCACAAAATATCATGCATGAGTGAAGAGAACTGATGGTATTAGGTTCATGTTCATCCTTATTTAGATAATCCCAAGAATTAAATAATGTTCCTCAGCATAAATAGCAATAAATCAAATTCTGTGGATTGCTATTCCAAGCTATTCTTTTCCAGTGTAGGTACACATTTCCACAAAAATAATCACTTGTTCCTTGGTGAAGGGCTTGGAGAGAATGGACATGTTGTAGAGCATATTGGACCCAATTAAATATCATTAGAAGAGTATCATGTTCTTCATTCAAACCATGAGCAGGCCTATACCAGAATTGAATGCATGCAATACACGCAGCAGACCTCGGTACAACATCCATTTTTATCTGCAATACCGATACAAACATATTGATCCTTCTTTTGCATCACCGTCAAGAAATACATGCACAGTTCATCTATGTTTCCACTGTACACGAAGGAATGCATGAATCAGTCAAGAGGTTTATTCCAGTGCACGTATTGTATGAACCAGTTGAAATCTAGCCAGCTTTCAATGATGATTTCCATGTGCTGTATTAGTGGTTACGATAAAGTATGTTACCATAGCAAAGAAAAAGCATACCTATTAATGATCCGAGTATTTTCAGCCCTTGTGATGAGAGGAAGGTGTGCTTTGCCTTCACTTTTTCGGATGTATGGTCAACAAGGCAAGTCCTTGAATCAACTTCGGTGTAAAATGGCTAGGGGTCAAAGGAAAGTCCTTCCCGGCATGAAGCTACCACCAATTGAAGATAGTTTATTTCTATATTTTTAGCTTGCATTCTACCAACTCATGATCTGAGAAAAAAAAATCTTTCCAACGGCTACCAGATGCAGTCAGTTATGGCTATGAGATGGATGCAACAACTAATTGCAGACCAAGTTGATGAACAACGGTGCGTCTGACCAGGAGTTGCTAAACGAACTCATATGTGCATGTACTGATAACATGTGTAATGCCGAATATACCATCATGTAGGTGTACGGTAACTGACATTCGGCGATGAGGTCTATTCCGAGCCATGTCTATACATAGCTATACTGATGAAAGTGACAAAGATTAATCTCATGACTTCACTGAACGTGGGACTTCACTAATATGCTACTTATTTTTATTATACAGACACGCTCATTGCACTTGATATGAAATAAAATGTTGTTTAAATAGTGGTGATATCATTTAACTGATAGCTATATGAATATAAGCCTGTGTAGTACACCTATGTGTTCAAAACAGGTTTTACAAATACGATCTTATTTACATATTAAATCATATTCAAACGGTAATTCACAAAATTTGTATTTTCAGTTTCAACTGCCTTGTTATTTTAGTTTTGCATACTATGCTAGTTTCAGTAATAATAAGATAAATAATGGTTTAGTATTTATCTAGTTCAAATGGCAATGGAATAAATTGTAAATTCTCTGATGTTATATTTTCAGAATCAGAACTATCACAAAATGGTAAATGTTTTTTGACTAGCCAACAGTTATTTACAACGAAATAGATCTCTCATTTTACTTAATACTTATCACAAATGTATTTTGAAAACGATTACGGTAATGTAGTCGATGGGTAAAATAAACTGCGTGTACTGTGCGAGAGGATTGTTTTGAACTTATTTGATAATGTTTCTGATATTAAGAAATTAGCAAATATTATATCCAGATTAACGGGCATTACACAATCTGATCTTAATATATAAATACACCATGCCGTGACAAAACTTAATTAATTAGTGATTGCAAAAGCTCATAATCGGTACAAAGAGGGTTAAGGAAAAAAAGAACTACCTCTGTGTTTTTATTATTTTCTATAGCATAAGATTAAATCCTACTGTAGCTCAGTTGGTAACATAACATGCATATATTTTATTAACATGTGATTTTTGCGTTACATAAATGTAACGTTTGTTTTCATATAGAATGGTTGACAAAGAATTATTTATCTCAAACCCAATACTATCTCAGAGGGGCATCAGGCAGTTTCTGATTTCTGAGAATAAGATCCTTCGTGTGGTATATCGCACTGCTTATTCACTTTTGAGTACGGTTTGCTCAAAAAACGAGGCGACTATTCTCCAGTTTGCTGCAGCACTAAAACGGACGTCAACTGTTCACGTGAGAGAGGATTTGACCCACCTGACGATAATAAATCAGGGTGATAACATACATATTTATTACATTTCCTCTTGATATCTATTAATTATCACTCAATGATAAAGTAACAATTGTGTCGCCACCTACGTCCGCATGATCACTAATAACTGGGGGGGGGGGATGGCGAGAGCGCGTGTTTATTAGGAGAGTTCTTATAATATTGTTATATCTTGAACCTCGTCATCTCATTAATGATATCATAAGCCACAAGTCATAACTATTCTGTTGTTTACATTTTGTTTTTGAAATATTGTGGAAAAATGATATGTGGATTTTATATCTTAAAACAATAATGAAGATGAGGAGGAGGATTACTATGAATATGATTTTGATGATGATGGTGATTATTATGATTACGATGATCACAATAAAGATGATGATGATTATGTGTATGATACTGATGATGAAATGATGATGATGATGATGATGATAGGCAGCGCTACATGTTGGAGACATCGAGGTCCCTGTGTCACTGTGTTTGAGTTATTTCATCCTTTAACAAATAGTTCCTTGTAATTATTCCATTTATCGTCTGTTCCCTGGTCATTTATCCCAGACGTGAAGCAGATTCCAAGTTAAATAAAAACATCTCGGTCATCAACTACCTAACTCACTCACTCACTCACTCACTCACTCAATCAATCTATCTACACTATATATATATATATATATATATATATATATATATATATATATATATATATATATATATATATAAAGAATCAATCATCAATAGACTCATTCACTGAATCAGTCATTCACTAACTCAATCATTTAACGAATTGCCCAGTCACTCAATCACCCAATAATAGATTCACTCTTTCAATTTCCAAAACACCCACTTACTCACTCACTCCATGCATTATTCACCCACACACCGTTCCCAGAACGAGTTCAATTAAGATAAGATCAGGCATGCATTAATAAATGTCCTATATGTTTACCTAGGAGAGTAACATAAACGACAGTAGCTGATGTGGCAATGACAAACATCTACAGTACCAGATGAGCACAAATAAATATGGATGGAAAAGCTAAACCCAAAAGTCCATAAAGTGGGTCGCTCGTCATCGTTCACGGGTCAGAGACATCTTACCAAAGCACTGCTAGTCTAACCCACCAACAGGATGTTACCTTTTAATAAGAACACACATTTTAGTGTGATTGTGAGTTGTGCAGTCCATCCAGCCGACGACGTGGTGGGCTAAGGGGTAGCATCATACGAATTAATGCCGATTGACATTGGAGAAGACCTATCGAGCGCCTCTCTTCCGGGATGTTTCCACATATGACGCACCCTTTAAACAAAAAGGGCCATAAATCTATTAATAATGTAGTGCCATTGTCCTTCATGGTGTATGGCACTATTCCAAGATTAATGGTAATCACTCTAAAATATTAGTCATTCTATCCCGTAACACTTAAATATATCAATTATATTCAAGACATCATTACCGATTGACCCGACATGACCTTGTGCAAACTGTAACGCTCCCAGAGAGTGTCTGTTCATGGTATTTTATCTGACGTTCAGTTTTTGTTATCTGGTACACCACCCGGTTCAGTTCTTGGTCCTGTGATTTTCACAATGTATACCCATCCTCTTGGGGTCATTGCGCAGCGATTTGGTGTTAAATATCACTTGTATGCTGATGACACGCAGCTGTATATATCACTGGATCCTGACAATGCATTAAATTTCTCCTCTTCCTTGAAGAATTTCGAACATTGTATTACCGATATTCGGCTATGGATGACTCAAAATCTTCTAAAACTAAATGATAATAAAACAAATATTTTATATTTGGCATCACCACATTGTGTTAAATCCCTAAAGACACCAGGATTACAGATGGATGCATCTACGATTACCCCTAATGTGTCAGTAAAAAATCTAGGGGTTATTTTTGACAGGTGTATTAAAATGTATGAACATGTCCCATCAGTATGCCGAGCTGCCTACTACCATCTTAAGAACATCCACTGTTTAAAAACATTCTTGACACAAGAAGCACATGTAACTGTATTCTCTGTCTTTGTTACATACCGTATAGACTATTCTAACTTCCTTTATATGGCATATCTGATTATAACATTAATTGCCTTCAGCGAATTCAGAGTAGTGCAAGTTCGCGTAGTGACAAATACTAGAAAATATGATCATATCACTCCAATTCTTCAAAAACTACATTGGGTACCTGTTAGACAACGTATCAATTTCAAGATTTTATTAATAACTTATATATCTATTAATGATATGGCGCCAGAATAGCTGTTTGAATTGGTGTCTATTAAAGAGTCATCTCGAAAACGGAGTCATATGTGCGTCTAAAGGTGCAGCCCCCACTTTGTGGAATAGGTTGCCGGCTGATATTAGAAATGCGTAGTCTCTTGAAAATTTTAAATCTGTTTAAGAAACACACCTATTTAAGGTCGCTTTCACAGTTAAATAATTATTATCTATTAAATCACTTACAGGGTTTTTACAGACATATTATTTGGGGTATTATTAAATTACATATTATTTGTCCAGCGCCTTTGAATAGCTCCTGCTAGTAAGGGCGCTTTATTAAATATACATTATTATTATTATTATTATTATTATTATTATTATTATTACTATCATTATTATTCTAGTAACAAGAGACAAAAATTAAATATACACGAAATAACCATTTTGTGGCGGTATTTTAGTAAATCCTAATTCATTACCTGGTCGCTCTTTCGATGCTTTTCTTTAGAGAAATACATTTCAAATATTGCATTAAACATTGAAATATTCTACAATTTAAGTAGCATTTACAATCTTAAATGTCTTTAATTTATATTAGTTTGTTATATTTGTATATTTTGTTGTTTTTAATGTTGTTTGTGGTTCTGTTTGTTGTCTCTATGAGGTTATTTCTAATTGCTATCAGAGTCATATACTTTAGCATCTATTTCGAATGAGGTCCATTGACCAAGTCCGAGATAGGAGAATCGACAGAACTGAGAAATAAACAAGTGGGATTTGCATCAATATAAAGTTGTCATGGAAACCAATTGTAATCAATTGCCGCAAGCGGTTTTATTCTACTGTCTTCGTTTCTGAATGTATGGCTAAACGCGTGACTAGCTGCGTGCGTGTTAGGTATGTGCGTATACCAATGACGCATAAAGGTTTCTTACAGATATAAGCGTTTATTGACGATTCTCATAAATGCGCAATAGAACAGTGTATCGGGTACGTGTAACGATATATGTACGAGTTTAAAGAAAAAATATACATCTTGTATGCTTAAATTTTGTCACATATTTGTATTATGCGTGAATTTCTACCCGACTGTGCTGATGTGTACTAAATGTATTTTCATATAATATTTGATGCATGTTTGTGCATAATCACATAGGTTTACATAATGTACCTATCTATGTTTATTTACGCGTCTACCCCAGGATTTAATTGCCACCGTTCGGGTGACACCTAAACAATTGTACAAAAAAGTCAAAAATCAATAAGTAAGTTTGCATTCCCTGCAGTCAAGGCATTGTAACCAAATCAACTACAGACACTAAATTTTAAAGGATTTTTAACAGGTGGTCTCTTAATGCCGGTAGTCACGGCAACATGTATTACTGTGTGTATTTCAATACGTTAATAAAATTCTACTAAGCGGCTTGCACGTAACAATACCTGATATAAATATGGTTAATAGATAGCCTATTAGCAATTTTCAGGTGCAACATGACATAGAGTGGGGATTTAATGTCATACACACGCGCGCGCGCGCACACACCGGTGACAACAGCTGAACTCTGCTGGGTGAGTCATTATCCACTCAGATATCTCGGTTGCTAATGACCAACCTGTGGCCAAAGATAGCAGATAACGAAGCTGAGCACCTCAAATGGCGTCCTCGGTAGATTAATGAAGATAAATTAATATGCCCGCTTTGTGGCTTAGTTAGAGGAGATAATGCTGTTGGACTTGGGGCGGATTTGTGATTATTAGAACGCACACCTGGTGCAGATTTGTGGGGGGGGGGGACGAGTGTGTATGTGCGCGTCTGTGTATGTGCAAATATTTGAGACACAGTCTCTTGATGCCAGCTGTCCTATGGCGGCAGCAACAGCAGGAAGAACACCTGGTGGAGTACACTGTGAGGTATTTGTATCTTTGTCTGACTGTCCTTCTGTCATTTTGTTCGTCGATTTGATATGTTTGTCCATTACATGCATACGTACGCGTGTATGCGTGTATTTGAGTGAATACATACATGCATACGTCGGCGCATTCGTTTCATGTTTCGTACATAACAACATGAGTACGGTTACTCGAATAGATGATGGAGGTCAGAGAATTATAACATAACAATTATCAACTCCAACCATTGCACTCCGGAAACGCCCTAAGTCTATATAATAAATTTAAATAATATTAAATTACTTTACACCAATCAGCCCCGAACACCAGAGCTAGTTTAGCTTGAGTTTGTAATCGTGTATGTGCGTGAGCATATGTACGCCTTTCCTCAAAGATTGTGCTTACGTAGAGTCACATGTCAACAGATCGATGAGCAAATTTGATGTTGGCTCATAACGTAACCGTACCATCAGTGTCCACAATCTTAAACGTTAATATGTCGATTATGTGTGTATTAATGATATTTAATATTATATTAATTTGTATAATTGCAATGCAAATGCAGTCTTTGGGAGGTGTGCTTTATGCCAGCTGGTGGATTAAAAACGTCACTTGACAGCATATATATATATATATATATATATATATATATATATATATATATATATATATAAATCATTGATACATGGTCTAAAATGGTTGATCCGACGAAGCCGATTACTTTCTTAGGTATTGAAATTGACACAAGATCGTGTAAGCGTCTCAGCATGGAGAAAATATAAGCATTAAAATTGGAACTTAATATGTTTTTGAAGCGTAAGCGTGCCACTAAAAGGCAGTTGCAGTCGTTAGTGGAGAAATTGAATTTTGCGGCCGATGTAGTGTACGGAGGGCGGTTTTTCTCCGTCGTATCATTAACGCCATACTGATGTTGAAAGTGGTAGATTACAAATGCGTTGTCTCAATGGAGATGCGTTGTGGTATGGAATGGTGGGATAAGTTTATGTTATCTTTTAACGGGAACTCACTCATATTACCGGCAATCCCACTCACGTCAGTGTGATGTGATGTGGGAGCTGGCGGGTGTTGTGAGGATGACTGGTTTTAATGCAACTGGACGGCTGACTGGCCACTAATGCAAACGATGCATGAACTTAAAACAGGTGGGGTCAGTTACTTTATCAGCCCATCGTTGGGCACACCTCTGGTCGAACAAAAGAATAATCATGTGGTCATACAACATGACGACTGCGGCGTCTGTTAATCGTTGCACGTCCAGAGATCCGTACATCATGAAGTATATGTTTTGGTTGTCAGCAATTCACGTATTCCTGAGTGCAGAATGTATTGGCGGATACGATATCTCGATTGTTTAAGTGGAAGAGTAAACATAGCTTTTGTAATTTATTGACAACATCACCGTTGGAGTGGCATACGTCGTCTAATATTATTGTACGTATCATCTGCAGGTCAGGCGTGTCATCAACGTGATTTCTTGGATTTGCTGGATAAGAAAGTTCGTTTGCTGCGAGGAAATGTCTTTGCATCTCGCACAAAGAAAACATACAAATCACCAGAAAAAAGTATCTTAGTTTCCGTCAATTAGCTGGTATTGTGCCAGTACCATTGCCTACAGACAATGGATGTCGTCACTATATAGCGTATTTGTCAGAAAAGTTGGCATATCATTCTATAAAACTGTATATCAATGTTGTAGGGATTATACATTTAGAGGAAGGCTCTAATGATCTGTTTGCAAAATCGTGGTATATTTATTGTCTACTCAAAGGTATTAAAAGATGCAGGAACTTCCTATCACGTAGGATATTTTATATAAGCTTTTTTCCCCTAATCAATTTTTCAGTTTCAGAAGACGTAACATTTTGGGCTTTCTATCTAGTGGCTTTCTTTCCCTTTTTCGGGAAAACTAATTGTTTGTGCAAGGATTTGTCTTCGTTCAATTTTAATTACCACTTATGTCGCAAAGATGCAGTTTTCTCGCCCGATGGTGTGGTGTTGGATGGATGGATGGATGGATGATGCTCATAACAGTAACTATATATACAGGCATTTACACACATCTATATGATGAAATGTTCATTGCTATGGGAAGCGCTTGTCAGCGCATGACCTCCATTAGAGATATCAGTTCATTTCCAGCTATACAACAAAATTCAATGTAATTATCGATATCATTAAATAAAGAATTCTTTTTTGGATAAGATAGTATCTAGAAAAACTTGGTCTGTAGAACTGATCAATTGAACTTCTTGTTCACAATCTAATGTGTCAAGAATATTGTTCCAGGCTTTAGAGCGTGAATCAACTATTCCTTCGCACCTCATTACATAGTGTTCTACGGTATCGGTGTACTCCTGACCACATACTGTACATATATCAGCATTGTCTAACTTCTCTGGGTAGGCCAGAAGCCTCACAGTATTTATCAAAGATTTTCGACATTCCATTTTACATTTTATGACTGAGTATAGCACACTAGGTCGTAGCGATTCATGAACACACAGAAACCTATGGGCTCGTTTGTCTACAAGCCCCGCTTTCCATCTTCTCTGTTCGTGGGTTAGGATGGCTTGGTCCACTATTTGAGACCACAGTTTCTTGTTTTCTAAAGTGCCTCCAGTGAGATAAGATAGCACATGTCCTGTCATATCACGCTGGATTATCACTGACCATAAACTGTATGTATAACTTTTCATGTCAACTGTTTGTAGAGCAAATATGATAAAATACAACTGGTAAAGAAAAATATATTTGATTAAATTATCCGGTGGTAGACTATATATTTTATAAATAACTTTCAATTTGCACTTGTCAATAACCCTTGCTATTGTTGTCCATCCTAAGAGACCTCTCACTATTTCATCGTGTGTCCTTCTATGTAGACCTTGGATATGCTTTCCAATACGTTTCTGAACTGTTTCGAACCCGTTTATTTCTCTTTTGGGGAGATCACCCCAGACTTCGCAACCATAGAGCATAGAGGGTATTAATAATCTATGCCACAGGTTGCTACATGTCAGTGGCGACAATCCCTCTGAATGAAATCCGGAAGCCTTCAGCATGCCAAGGTTAGGGTAACCTTTGTTGGCCATGGTAGTTGTCCTGGCCTGAGATGAGCCATCTCCAGATATTATAATACCAAGATAATTATATGATGTCATTATCTCTAGCCGTTGATCACCGAGAAACCATTGGTAGTTGTCAATATGTTTCAGCTTTCTAACACAAAAAAAAACTATACACTAGGTCTTACTTGGTGAGTATTCCAGTCGCCATAGCCTGCCATACATATAGGCATTGTCGATCATAGTTTGCAATCCGCGCGGTGTCATAGAGAGCAAGGGTGTATCATCCGCCATAGTTGGGCTGCTGATATCTCTGTTATGAAACGTCAGTGGTTGTGTTGATCCTCTCCTGACAAATGAATGAATATCGTGAATAGAAAACTAAGAAGTAGAACGTCGATAATAGACCACCTTGTTTAATACTTCGTGATATTTGGAATACACCGGAAGCTTCACCATTAGTAGAGATATGCGCTCTACTCCCCGTTAACCAATGCTCAAATAGGTTCCATGGTTTGTGTTTTATTCCAAGATTCCACAATTTCACAAGAAGCCCTTGCTAATTTATTACGTCATATGCACTTTTTATGTCCAGAAAAAGCCATGAACTTTGCTACCACGAAAAACTGCATTCACGAATTGCCTCCAAGACCATGTATGTGAGACTCACACCGTTTGTCTTCTCTCGGCCTGCCTGTTGCAGGGGAGGTGGGAATTCCTTGTGGGCAAGCCATGGCTTTAAACGATTAAGCACTAGTTTCTCCAAAATGTTATTCAAAGTCGGTGTCAATGACACTCCACGATAAGAGCCGACTAAGTTCCTGGGTTTATGTTTTCCCCTATATAATGGAATGATCACACTATGTTTTAGGACCTGCGGAACATGTGTAAATTTAATAATATTATTATATAAATCTGTTAAATGCTCATATAGCTTATATCCTCCATATTTAACACATTCATAACTTATTTGGTCGTATCCTGAAGCTTTGTTGTTAGGGAGGCCTTTACACGTATTGGCAATCTCATTAATTGAGAACGGTTCCAACAGGGTGTTTGTTGGGTCATCTGAGCTATTGGACAACTGTTTGATATCGCTCAACTGCTTACATAATATATCAGCATGATTAGAGTCATAACCAGCCGATTCACTTGCCTGTTCATTTAAGAGTGTCTGATAGTGTCTTCTCCACATATCACACAGTTCGTCTTATGACTTATAAGTTATTCCATCAACAGTGATAGCAGTACCAGACGTTGGTTGTCTTTTCGGTCTTACACGTTTCCATAATGTTAATGTAATTTTCCACTTTTTCATATTCCTTTTGATAAAATGTTTGTTGTTTATCCTCAAACATGCGGGCAAACCTTCTTTTTGCAGTTTTATAATCAGAATACGATTCGTGATTGTTATCCCGCGGTTTGCCATGTCCAATCCAAACGTGACGTAAGCTTATTTGCTCTTTCTGGAGATCTTTAAGCTCATCATCCCCAAAGGGACGAACATATGCTTTGAATCTGCATTGTGGAATACTGACTTGTACAGCTTTATTTATAGCAAGATGAATATCTATGATGTATTGATCAAGGTAAGATTTTGAGTTTATGGTGTATATTAATATTATATTAATTTGAATAAATGTAATGCGAAGGCAGTCGCTGGGAGCGCTGCTTTATGCCATATGGAGGATTAAAAAGGTCACGTGACAGCGGCGTACATACATACATACATACATATATATATATATATATATATATATATATATATATATATATAAAACATACATATATATATATATATATATATATACATAAAATATATATATATATATATATATATATATATATATATATATATATATGTATATATTATATATATATTTATAATCATATGAAATTTAGTCGCTGTCGTTTCAAATATGCTCTCCGTTACTGTAAAAAAAACGAAGAAAAAATCAAAGTTGATAAACTTGCTGATGAACTCAGTGAACAAGATTGTGCGTCATTCTGGAAATCGGTTAAGAAGTTGAACCGAAATAGACTACCACCAGTTAATTCAGTTGATTATATTTCTGGTGAAGGTGCCATAGCAGAAGTGTGGCGAGAACATTATGAATTGATTCTCAATTGTGTTGATCAAAGTGAATATAAAAATTAAGTTACAACAACATTGTGTAATACTAAATTTGACAGTGGTATGCATGCTTCTGTATCTGAATTAGCTGATGCTATCAAGAATCTTGAAAAAGGGTAAATCCTCCGGGTCGGAAGGAGTAACTGGTGAAACATTTATATACTCAAGTCAAAGACTTCACATTTTATTATCTTTAGGTTTTACCTCATTGTTTACAGATGGATACTTACCCAAATATATGATTGATTCTGTTATAATACCACTTGTTAAATACAAAAATGGCATACTCTCAGATAAAGAAAACTACAAACCAATTGGCCTAGCCTCTGTGGTTTCAAACATATTTGAAAAAATGTTGTTTACATGGTGTGAAGAGTTTCTTTGGACTTCAGAATACCAGTTTGGTTTTAAAAAAGCTTCTTCTACTGACTTGCGTATTTATCTTCTTAAAGAATGCATTGAATTTTATAAACAACATGATGCCCCAGTATTTGTGACTTTTTAGATGCCTCTAAGGCTTTTGACCGTGTGAATCATTTTACATTATTTAATAAACTGTTGGCCAATGGTATGCCCATATATTTAATCCGTATTATTGCTTTTTGGTACCAACATCAAAATATGTCGGTGAAATGGGGAAATGCCACCTCCACTACTTGTACTGTTACTAATGGTGTCATGCAATGTGGTATACTCTCACCACTTATCTTTAACATATATATTGATGATTTGAGTTTGACTCTATCAAAAAGTAACATTGGTTGTAGTTCAGGTGGAAGGCTTATTAACCATATTGCATATGCTAATGATTTGTGTATATTGAGTGTGTCGTCCAGTGGAATGCAAAACAATACTTAACATTTGTGACAAATATGGGTCTGATCATGATACTATATATAATAGTAAGAAAGGTTTGACCATGTTATTCAAACCAAAGAAACTTAAAGAGTTTAAATATCCACCATTGTACTTATGTAATAATCAGTTAGACTATGTTAATAATTGTACATATTTAGGTGTAAAAATAGAAACCTACTCATGTAAATCTGATATGAAAAGACAACTTCGTCAATTCTATGCCACTGCAAATATGCTGATTAGAAAATTTAGTTTTTGTTCTGATGATGTCAAGGTATTCTTATTTAAATCATACTGTACTAACATATACTGTACACAATTTTGGTATGATTCTTCTGAAACCCTTATGAAAAAAACTATGTGTAGGCTACAATAATAGCCTTAGGCGACTAATGAAAGTGGATAAACACTGTAGTGCAAGTGAAATGTTTGTTCACTATGACATGCCTACCTTTGGTGAATTACAAAAGAAACATATTACAACTTTTATCCATAGGCTTCAGTCCAGTTCAAAGAGTATTATTATGAGTGTTGTTTTATCTTCTGTTCCGTTGACTTCCCTTATCTGGGGCTACTGGTTTAATACTTTACACACTAGCAAATGATATTTTATGATCAGTATATCCTCTGTTTATGCCTCACTGATAACTTGTTTGTTTTTAATGTGATGTTATGTAAAATGACCCGCCTGATGTTGTACATAACCCCTTGAAATAAAGATTTATTATTATTATTATTATTATTATTATTATAGCAGCTATAGCCACCAACAACTGCCCACATAGTGGGACACGTTATTAAATATTACCTACTTTCCGGTAAGTTTCAAAACCTCCATCATTTCTACAAGCGTTATGATATTTTAACCAGCTCGTTGCTGGAAAAACCAAAATATAAGCTAGTTTCTTTCAGTAACGTTTTGGCGCCGTGAATGTCGAAAGCTTAATATCCTGCCTCTTTCAATTATCCTGAAACTAGTGGTCGTAGTCATGTATACACCATCATTTTATATATATATATATATATATATATATATATTGTGTGCATCGTGTGTGTGTGTGTGTGTGTGTGTGTGGTGTGTGTGTGTGTGTGTGTGTGTGTGTGTGTGTGTGTGTGTGTGTTGCAGCCAAGTACGAAAGACTGAAGATGAGACCAAATATTTCTTCACAGGTTTATTAATGTACTGATTTATGGATATACTGATTTATGAAAGTGTAATATTTTATCAATGCTAGTATTAGACTCCTAGCTAGCGCTATCATACACACCTATTATAAACCACACATACACAGAAATGCACAGTTACGTGCCCAGCTGTCATAGAAACCAAAACAATCCGACTGCTTAACGACTGGAACCAACTGCGTGAAATCAATCAAACCTCTCGATTGGATTCTCCCACTCATGATGGAGTGTTCTGGGTATTCTGGACAACGCCAACATTATCGTGATAAACCGGATCAGATCCAGGTAGCCATCAGCTCTGACAGTGCTGACAGGTATCCCCCGAACCGTGACCAGGAGGCAGGGCGTAAGCTGTCAGGATCCCTTCAGGACATCATCGGTGCTCCAGACATGGGGAAGTAGGGAAAGAGAGAGAGATGATCCGATCGAGCGTGTATTTATAGTGCTGGGCGGAGACAATTCAGGATACGGGTGACTTGCAACAACGACACAACGTGTCCATTATGTATGGCAGCTGGACGGGCGTGATCCAGATTCTGGTGTGTAGCCATCGTGTCTTCATAGATCCGACAACAAACAATAACCGACCAAATTTCTCCGGATCCCCCCCCCCCACACACACACACACTAACCATTGTGGATGGAGTCACGTCGAGCAAAAGATAATAAAATAGATCTATTTATGAGGGGGTGGTCCTATACTAAATCAACTACTTACCGTCATCCATTACGATTACCTGAACTAAGTCAAACCGTAGGAAGTTGGAAAGGAAGTGAGTTAAAGAAAGAAAACATACGCGTGCTGGCACACACACACACACACACA